>JAVCKT010036689.1:0-12057 GCA_032273925.1 Rhynchotus rufescens | reverse complement strand
AGTATTTATACATGCAACTAATGAATAATGCCACATATATGAGATTTATATACAGTTGTATTTCAAAAATTCATAAAATTAAGAAATTAAACAAAAATGTGAAGTGAAGCAAATTATAACGCTACACTTCTACATTTCCTAGTCATTTCTGTTTCATATCTTCATGCAACATGTTTGAGTCTATATAGAATAAAGCCATTTTTTTCTCTCTTCTGTGCTTCTGTAAATCCCACAGGGTCCCAGAGCATCCCCTAAAGACCAAGAACCTGTGTGTGGTATTTTTTAACTTATTTTTAGTACATTTAACCTAGCAAAGCCTCCAGTTTATGAACCATTCAAGCAATATGTTGTTTGGCGTAGGTTGCTAATTGTATGTGGCGGAGATAATTACAGCACTATGAAAATAATATTTTAGGGGCTATGTTCAGATTCTCTGCTGGTGAAAATCAGCATAGCTCTTCCCATTTTATATGAATCACCTTCAAATGAATCCTGTAAGTGGAACAAGTTATATTCTACAAACATTTTGTGATCTTTAACTACACATGGAATTTTTTTTAAATGTATGTGTTTTTTCACTATAATTTTAGAGTGGAATTGCAAACTCTGAACTTTAAATGTTCTTTACATTTTCTATAATACAAATGTTGCTTGGACAACACTGAAAACTTATAGTTGAATATATAGAGAGGGGAATACATATTTTAAGCTATTGCAACTAGTCCTGCAGGCATAAATATTCTTTATTTGTATGATTAGATCCATTGATTTCCAACAATTTATGTGCACATCTTTGAAAGTACTAATTCAAAACAAGCAACAACAACAAAAAATCCCACTATTGTAGATTTTTCAACTTGTAGCTTCTCTTTCAGAATGACCCTAAAAGTTTAGCAACTTCATTGATGGAGCATGAGACTGCACTGTTATATGTCATGGGCTTACCAAGGTTAGGTTTCAGCATCTCCATTTGAAAAATCTCCCCAAACGTCATGAGACATCCTGTGTAAAATGGACTGTCATACTATATATGACCACACTCCGTGTCATGTATGAAAAGGACACTGGGCATTTTTTTTGTCCTAAATGTTCATAATAAATTGATGCTCTTAGGTTTTTTTTCATTACCTTGGGTTATGAAGCATACAGGAAAGCTGCTCTGGCTCACATGGAGATACACTGTAGACACTGATTTTCTAGTGCCTGGTCAAAGAAACTGATTGGATTTTATTGCCATTCCCATGATGTAGAATAGCTCTGAACACACTCCACATATCTGGTCCAGACCAGGAGAGGCCAAGACAACATTGTGCCTACCCAGGACCTCCAGCATCTCTAAGACAGCAATAATCCAAAACCACATTTGAAAATGGGCCGTGACATTTTATTGCTTGTGAGCTGATGAATAGCTATGAAAAGTGCAAATAGAAACAAGAAGCAGTGTAGAATATTCAAGTTAATGTAAAAAAGTAAAATCAGCTAATTGATTGTTTAAAGGCAATCTTCAAAATACACAGAATTTTGTTTTAATGCCCTCTGTCTATCATTCTTTTCTATATGTCTGACTGTAAGCCAATCTAATTCAATCTATCTAATGTATTTCTAATGTGTTTTTCACCACAGAAGCTAGGCGCCATTAGGACCTTATCTCTTTCCCACTTTACCGTAGTGGTGACATGTTTTCAAACTAGATGATATTTCTATGTCAGAAAGATCAAGACTTCCCATAAGCTGAATTTAGTACTTAGCCTTATGTACTTTTAGCTTCCTGACTCTTCCTACTGTCTGCATTTCAATATGTAGTCCCCAGTATCTACTCATCAGTCCTAATTAGTTTTATTTTAGCCTATGTCCCCAGTTTCTGGGCCAAGAAGTTTAAAGACCTGTGATGTACTATGACGAGGCATTTAATCAAGGATGAGTAATCAAAGAAAAAGCTTTTCAGGGCAGGGTGGAATATGGGAGGAACCACATTGTCTGCCCAATTATTGTGTTTCCCGTTCTCAGCCCTGGTAGGAACCAGAAGACCTGCCCATAGCTTGATGGGAAGAGTTACTGAAGAGTAGAAGCCGTGTGAAAAGGGAGTGGTGGCAGAAACAGCATAAAATCAGTGAAGTAGACAAGATTTAAAGTGTACACACTTTTCATCTCCCAAAATCTTTGTCATCAGGATGCCAAACTCTCTCTAGAAATATTTGTGGCTATGGGTGAGGGGCAGGGGAAATCTAACCATTAATTCCCGAGAGGTGTTATCAGATGCATCAGGGTTTGGTTGTAAATTTGACTACATTGCTGTGGTGTGCGGAGAAATGAGTGAGGAAATATCTGATTAAAGTGTACATTGCTGCTGAGGCAACTGAATGTTGCCATAGCAATTGAGATGAAATGTGTAAAGAAGTGAGATAATTAAATCTAACCCCTTTAGTAGTTTTGATAGTCAATGCACTGCCAATAGGAAAAGTTATCTTCGGTGTTAAAGATAAAACATATTCCTCGTGGAAGTACTCCTTGCTGGTATTTTGTTGATCTCTTTCTAAATATATTGCTGCAGGTAGCTAATTTGAATGTTCTCTTTAATAATCAAATACAGTTTTGACCTTGCTCTGTAACAGCCTAGAACTTTTGCTGACTTATTGTATCATGGGAACTGTCTGCACAAAATATCCTGAATGTTTTTATTCCCCCTTCCTCTGTGTACAGTACAGTAAAGCCAGGGCTGTCATGTCGTTGCTTACAATTCAATAATGTCTAGAACGTGCTGCCCTCTTCAGGAGCCAGAGATTAAAAATATGCAATTTTGTTTATTGATTCAGGAGCTATAATGAGCAAGCAGGAACTACAGGATCAAATAAGTTTTTGACATTTATAATGCCAATGCCAGAAATGCTGCAAGTAGCTGCAGCATTACAGATATATCCAATCAAAAAAAAAAAAAAAAAAAAACAAACAAAAAAAAAACTCCAAAACTAGTCAGCATTTGACAAACAAAACTTGAGAGCTGAATGGTTCTACTAAAATCCACTCCAATTATTTATTGGAGAAGTGAAAGCAAAAATGAGGAGAAGCCTTGAGTCACTCTTTTTTTAAACAATAATCCCGTGTTCCATTTACCAGCAAATACCCTGTTATTAAAAGTGATTTATGTCTCCAAAGAACTCATAACTTAGCTGCCATACCAAACTTCTTTTACTTTCAGCTGTTCTGCTCATCTAAATCAATGTAAAGATTTAGCAGAACATTAAGGTGCAGGCTCAACTCAAAGCTCAGAAGTCATTGCCGGGATGCCACTTGTGGGGCGCACAGACATCAGGCATTGTGGGTCAGACACTGGCAGATGGGGCTGATAAACAGGACTTAAAATAAATAAATAAATAAAAAAGACCTTTTGAGTCTTAGCTTATACCGTCATAGCTTGTATTGTAGAGTTAATAAGGAAAAGGCTATCATGTCATTCCCTCTGAAGCCAATGACAATCCCGGTTCAGCCATGACATTGTGAGGTTTTGCTGTTGTACAAACAGCGCTGGGAAGATGATGAGGGCCTCGCAGAGGGGGCTCGAAGACCAAGCAGGGCCAGGGCAGGCACGAGCCGCCACGGTGCGTGGTTCAGCCGTGCTGTGGCCTGGAGCACACACTGGGTTAGTCACTCCCTCAGCACCCCGCAAGCGCCTAGGAGCCCATCAAGGACACGGGGCCCAGCCAAGAGGCACATGGGCCTGGAGAGGACTTTTTGGGAGACTCTCTTTCCCTGTATTTCATGAGTGAAGCCAGGAGACCTGTGGGCCACCTGCGCCATGACGTCCCACAGAGAAGATACTGGCCATGAGGCGCGGAGCCGCCGCGGCTCTGCGCCGCCGCCTTCGTCTCCGCGGGCGCGCTCGCTGGAGGCTGGATAGAGGCCAACGAAGCGCCGTGTAAATTAGAGCAGCCCTCAGGGACTGCTCTAATTTACATTAGCTTTATCCAGGCTGCCTGTATCTGGTGCCGGGCCGCAACCTACATTGCGTCTGGGTTTCAGCAGCACCGAGCGCTGTGGAAACTCCCTTTTTGCCCAAGGTAAACGCCTTGCTCAGATGTAACTCCTGTAGCCGGGGAATTCTTTTCTCACTGGACACTCCCTTACCTGTAAATGCCTGTATTTCATCTAGCGCTATTGCAGTCATGATGAGAGCCTGGGATTAATAGATCATACGCTTTACTTCTCAGGTTTCCTTAAGCGCAGTAGCCCTACCTGGATGTTAACATTTTTTCTGTAGGTGGTTTGGGACTATGTCTGTAACCTCTTGGTTACCTTTCTAAAGGCAACTTTAAAACTAGATTCCTTAATTCCTTTCTTGCATGCTTACTTTAGGATTTTCTTTTCTTAAAGAATGTAAATATTTAAGAATTGTAAGTGTGTTTTAAATGTTTTCCCTTTTTTGGGCATGAAATTCCTTATTTTACCTCTGGAAAAAAAGAATACATGAGGGAGCCGGGCACCTGTGTCATTTCAATGGGAGTAAATTTCTGCTCTGTGCAGGAGACCATGCCTATTGATTGTCCTGGAAACTTTGTACCCAGCCACAAAGTCACAAGATGTTATAGAAAATCCACATCCTGGTTGTGTAGCTATTGAGTGAAAGTGCTCGTTCTCTGTTCTGCATCTAGTTAAAGGAATTGGTAGCAATATTGTTTTTTTTTTCTTTTTTTCCTTTTTTTTCTCAGAGGAAAACAGAATAACTGATACAGGAGGCCTAGAACTGACTGAAAGGGATAGTAGAATAGAGGGGAGAAAGTTAACCATCCTCTGTACTTGAATTTCCACATGCTAGTGAGGTGTGTGGTGCACTTTTCAGTACTCCAGTCAGTCATTGCAAATGTATAACCCATGAGCAACACTTTTCTGAAGCAAAATGTTAAGGGTGATTAACTGTTTTAATAACTGTGAAAATAATATTTTTGTTAAAAAAAAATCTTTTGATGAGTTCATAAAGAAATCTCTAACATTTCAACAATTGATGAGAATTATCCCTTCTCATCCTAACTCTTTATGCACACCTTGTGCAGTTTTCTCCTGCTCCACTGCAAAATGACAGTGAGCCCAAGGGTGTATTTCAAAGGCACAACCACAAGTTAGATGCCAAGATCCTATGTCTACATTTTATGAACACTCTACAGATAAATTCCAGCAGACATACAGTTCTAAATACAGACATCCACAATAACCCTTTCTTTTTTTTCTAAGTTGGTACCTTCTAAGTACATGTAATATATATTCAAAATTGCATTAAACTATTGATCTGTGATTTGAACATTTTTTTCCTTTTGTTGTTGTTGTTGTTTTGATGTTGATGCATTGTTTGGCAGCTAGAACCCCTGCAGATTAGAGTATAATAACTAATAACATTTTCTTTGCTTTCTAGGGTCTTTATGGCAGAATGATGAATTCCGTCGTTTCCAGAATGGTAAGCAGAAAGCTATTTTTGCTTCTGATAACAAAGAACAGAAAGTAAATTCTTTTAAGAAAAGATTGCCAAATTGCTTGAGAAATAGCTGCACAGAACAATTTCATAATTATATGGATTATACAACTGAAAATATTTGAATATTCAAATCCTGTAAGCTACCTAGAAAAGATCTGCAGAGTATTATACTAAATCTTAAAAAGAACATAAGTTAGGATTTAACAACCTAATTAGAAAAACTGCTGACCTCAGAATGCTCAACTTTTTATTTTTCTGCATAGTTTATCCTAATGTGTATATTGCCTTACATATAAATAAATTTTCATTCTATCAGTGAAGAACATAAATATATCCCTCCTTTAGGCTGAGAAAGGGTAAGTCCTGTAAAATCTGTTACTATTTGAATTGTATAAAATTGATCTTTATATATGCTTCACTCGGGCTTTGCTGCATCTGTGAATTTGAAAGTATATAGTTTTGGACATAGACATTGCTTCTTCTGCATGCTATCATGTCGTTTAAAAAAGATGGTTTCATTTGTCGTTCTTTTTTTATGACTGAAAAAGGCAATATTTATTTTACCTCTTGATCATAACATCTTTACAATCAAATAAAAAGAAAAATTCATCATACTGTACATGTAAAGGTCATCCTAAAATAACACTTCTGAGCAAACTAAACTGAATCCTATGAGTATGTTGCTAAGGAGAAATGTTTTCCAAGAGGTCTTGGGCACTCTCTTTACAAAAAAATATCTTTCCCACTTCATAAAAATGTAGTTTGAAATCAACATAAAACCATCATGAAATGAAGCTACTGTTAAAATGGAAAGAAATATAACTCGAAAAATATCCCATTGGAGCACAAATTCTGACTTGAAATGTGACTGCTTCTTAGTGTTACACTTGAAAGATCTTCAGTCTAGTCCCAAATGGAACTCAGGATTCTTTAAAAAGGGAGATTATTTGCAAACTTTAATGCATAAAAGCATAAAACAATGATAGATTTAAAATATATGGCGCTGATTTTTGTTGCCTTTGATAAAAACAGAATTGCTGTCAGTGTTCAAGAAAACTGATAGCGAAACACAAGTTATAAGATGAATTTTTTAAAATGATGGCATGTTTTCCAATGAACAAGGAAGGAGATTTGTTCTTTGAAACTTTTTTTTTTTTTTCTAGCAAAGTAGAATCTGCAGGTGAAGCTGTTTTGAACAAACTCAGATTTGACCTATAGCACTAGCTCTCTGATGATAACAATGAGGTCTGCCTTGGACAAGTCTGCAATGTATTTTTACCTGCCTCATAACAGTGGATATCTCAAAAGTGTCAGGTTCAGGAAACCTTTTGGGGTGTATCTTTGATTAAAGATAAAGAAAAATAATGTAGAACTAGCAGGGTAAAAAAAAAAAAAAAAGAAAAAGAAAAAAAGAAAAGAAAAAGAAAGAAAGAAAAAGAACATTTCCAAACAGGCCTGAGAACTACAGTTAACCTTCTTCATCCCCAAGCATAAAAATGTTCGAGAAGAACTCGAGAGTCATTTTTGATCAAAAAAAGATTAACTATGTGACAGTTAAGTATGTTTGGGATTAAACCATCAAAGGGCCTGTCTCCTTTGTGTGTATTTGCCTATTAGCAGTAGGTACTTGGCACAAGGATCATATGTGGGTTGCAGCCACAGCCAGACACTCGCATTGCATACACCCTTTTCTGCAATGTTCATTAGGCAATAATATTGTCAAAGGTAAGTGTTTACCAGCAGCTTCAGTCTACTTAAAACCATTTTAGCCTGAGGCTAATCGTGTGAAGAAGGCTGGGGGGGAGGGTTGAAGAGAGAGAGACAACATTTCATTTTTCATGGTAACAAATGTAAGCAGCTAGTACCCTGATCTGAGGCAATTTACAACTCTAAATTTGCATGTTAAGTGAAATTATAATTATTCTTATTTTGAAGCCAACTGTGTGACTTACACTATAGGCAAGGCAGATAGGACAAAGGCTTAGACCTTAAGGGTTACTACAACAAAGGCAGTAATAAATTATTTGGGAGAGAATTATTTTTTATAAATACAGTCATATATACCTCAATGAGCTTCCTCTGTCTTGTTCGGAAACATGGAGTTGTTCTGCTGCTTATGGATTTCCTCTGTGTAAATATTAATTCACATATAAATATTTTTTCAAGTTGGGTGTCTTTTGTTTAACCAATGTGAAACAGAGCTTCCTCATATTACGCTCTTTCACCATTGCAAGGCTTTCTAATTCTAAAAACAAGATAAATATCACAGAAGAAAATAAAATGTTGAATATAATTAATATTACTTTAAGAAAATGTTTTCCTTCTCACTCCCAACTCTAGCCATACTTAATGAATAAAGATTAAATGCACATTATTATGAACAGTCACAACAGCTAGATTTTAATCTAAAAATGGACTTTTCTCTATATATGTTAATAGATGATCTGTTACCGCAAATGATTCCTAAATACATAGTATTTAGTGGTAGAATTTCATTAAATGTAGAACCATCTTGTCATGAATTTCTAATTCCATAACTGTTTTCAATGTATGGAAAATCATGTTTTAGAGAAACTGAGCCTGCTAGCAAACGTGGGAGACCACCACTGCTCTAAATTGAAGAAGACAAAAAATAGCTCTCACTTTTCTCTCAATTAAAACTGTGTGCAATTATTCTTGTAGACTATAGATCTCTTTTGGGATTCTGGTTACACAGAACTTTTTGGTTCATTTCACAGGAATAATATTCATCTTAATTAGCAAAAACAATTGATGGGCTTTTTTCTTTTCTACAAGAGGGAGTTCACTCGGTGTACTGATTACCAGTAGTAGATTATCCTGATAAATGAAAAGTTCTTGTCTTTTTGAAGAACAGCTGAATATGTTATCTGACTTCAGCCTTGTAGTTTCTTTGTTAGACATCACCTTGTTGAGACAGAATGACTTCCTTGGTAAGTGGTTGACCTGTTTTTTTGTCTGGCACCCTAACATTGCTGGGCATTATGCCAAGTTGGATTCTGTAGCTATTTATGACTGCATTCAAGGTTCAGCTATGCAAATCACAACTATTAGCCAAGAAAGCATAGCAGATTTGTTTTTTAAATATTTCCATAGCTTACAAGGTCAAAGCATTTGTTTTCACAAATTCAAAATATAGTTTTGTAAGTAATGATCAGTAAGGTTTGAAGAGATTGTCACCTTCTAACATTTTATTTAGGCTGAATTGGATGCAGCATAAACATTTTTCCTCTGAGCCACAAAATAATTGTATGGCACGCGGGAGGGAGAGACATGAGCTGAAGTGAACAAATAGGCGCCGCTTTAGCTCTCTCGGGAGTAGCTTAGTGGGCTGCAGAGAATTGCGTTGGAAGGACGGGATGCGGAGCCGTGGGAGAAGCAGGATGGGCAGGATGCTCCTGGACAGCCCTGGTTTGGCCCCGACTCCCAGCTCCTGAGCCCCTTGATCTGCGTGTGCACATGGGCCAGGGCCACAAGCACCTTCTCGCCCCGTGGATGTGCAGCCCCATGTCCCTGCCCCACAGCAGTGCAGGCGAGTTGGAGCCCATGGTGCCCCCAGGGCCGCGACGGCCTGGGCCCTTCTGCCCTGCTCGCCTTTGCTTCCTCGCCCCGTGCCCTGCCCACGGCGCTGGCCACAACACCAAAAAATCAGCAAGAACCTCTGCTATATGAAGAATTATCCTTAAAAAAAGCAAAGTAAGGGAAACAGATAGTTATCCAGACTCATAGAGGCAGGTCAAGAAGCATTCCGGAGTCTGTTGAGGAAGAAAAGCCATCTGAGCTTGAGCTGAGAGTGGCCAAGCAGAGTTCTCACTTGCGAGGTACTTTTTATTTATCATCTCGGTCTTGTGGGTTGAAGTAAAATAATGTGCTTTAGCAGAAGTGAAGGAATTATGGGAGAAGTGATGTGTTTGAGTGCAGAATAAAGCCAATTAAGATGAAGTAATTGTCAAAGTCTGATTTCCCTGTCTTAGCTAACACTCTCTCAGAGCTGAAGGACTCATTGATCTTAATGGGGTTTCTTATCTTCTCTAAGAACCACAGGGCTGAGACTGTAGGGCTTCCCTGCATCATCCATAACAATATTTCCCCATACTTTTCCTAACAAGGCGTGAAAGAGGCTGCCAACAAAGTAGGGATGATATATTAAAGTGGGACAAAAAGAAGAGAAAAAAAAAGGTTGAATTGGGAATATGTAAAAAAAAAAAATCAAATTCATTGGGTTTGTATGAACAAGTAGTTTGAACCTTAGAATACTATACAAATCTCTGGAATATATTCATGATTAAACTGCTATGCTTTAGCCAATCCGTTTTTAAAGAGTGACTTCTCCAGAGAAAGGAACAGAGCACTGTAGTACGGTAAACACTAGCAACTCCGTCCACCGTCAAATCTAAATAATACTTAAGAAACTAAATCCAAGACATTAGCAATAAAAATACTTAGCATGTATTTCTTTCCTGGGAGCCTACTTGGAAATTGAATTCCACTGAGCTGCACTTACACAGAACAGAATTCAATTAAAAAAAAAATCCGCTTGGATTCCATGCTGTGAAAAAGCCCTTGCAAATTTATTTTAGGGACTTCGGGTGTGGAGCCTGGACATAGTTTTATTTTATTTTTTAATGGAATCAGTCTAATGTCTAAGGTTATTCTTTACTTGCCTCTGCTGCACAGTTTTCACATATAAGCCAACAGAGGACAACTCGTTATTAAAGAAGTCGGCAGGTGTCCTGTGCTCTGAAACATATTAAATAAAGAACTCAACGGGATCATGTTGACTGTAAGCTTCACAAAGAAATTAAATAATAAAGACAGAAGCTCTTCAACAAAGACCGTTTCTGCATGCAGAAAAGTGTCTTGTCTGAAGAGTGAACACTCTCTTATAATTTTCACTAGAATCTCTATATGGGCATTTTCTGAAAACACGTATTTATAGATTTTAGAGATCCAAGCTTCCTGCTCTGAGTTTATGCAATAAAGAAGGATCAGAATGGCAGTGACTGAACAGTCAAAATCTGCCCTTCCCTCTGCAGCTTCATTGCTCAACAAAAGAGCTGTTGCAAAATGCCCACATTATCGCTCTGAACTTTGCTGAATTGTCTTATCCGTGTCAATTTTAATGCGCGATAGCTCTGGGAAATACAGAGAAAAGAGCAGAAAAGGGTCCATTGTATTTGTAGTTAATATTTTCCTAGCGTATGCAGCTTTCCAGTCACAGGAACATTTAAAATAAAATCTCTCCTGAGATTTAAAGGTATATTGGGATTAGGTAATTTGAAATCACATTAGAAAGGTTCAGAAAATACATAAATACAGTCTTGAACTTCCCACTGATTCTGAGTTGCTCAGTAATTATGCTAGACAAATGTTTTTAGAGTGGGCTTTAAAATAAGAAGTCACAAAGTGTACTGGATTTTCATTTATTAAAAACATTGTCATGAAGTGATTGTTTGAAGAAAATTGACAATTAAGAAATGTAACTAAGTCTCTGAGCAAAAAGGAAACTAGATTTAATTCTCTTTGGTAAAAAAAAAAAAAAAAAGGAATGTCAACTTCAATAGAAGTAGGTCTGGGCATCTCAATTGGAAAATAAATTATGCTGAGTGCATCCAGAGTCACCGAACATCTTTAAGAAACAGAGTGTTCATAATGAAGCAAGGTCTTCCGACAGCTTAATACAACTTTAAAGTAACTAATATGAAAAGATATTACAAAGCCTTTGTAGACCAGGTGCTTTCCCTTTTTATCAATACAATGCATTCCTGTAATGACCATCCCATGCTGTCATTAAATTTTGAGCTTTCTTTTCAGGTGCTCTGCATCAGACATATGGCATTCTCATCTGCAGGTTTTACCCCCAGACTCCCAGTTAATCACACAGGCTCTGGGAACAACAGTTTGTTGCAAGCACAGTTCCATACTCTGGATATCAATAAGTTAGTGTGAATTTACCAACACAACTAAAAACTCCTTTTTGAAAATACACAGTCAATTTTAAGACAAAGTATAAGATGACACAGTTCCTTCTACCTATGGCATCCAACTTAATATTATTGATGGGATTTAACAGGCGTACATATTTGTAGGGCTGGGCATATGGTCTTAGTTCACCAAAAGTTTGTTCGCCTATGTCTTTGGAGAATTCAGGATAGAAATATTTCCTGGAAAGTTCAGATGAAGCCACAAAACTATTCCAGCAATATAGCCTCAATATGTGATGGAAAAATCTTCTCCTGTCATTTTTTTTTTTCCAAATTTCCAATTGCTGTTTGCAGATTTCTCATCAAAAAAAAAAAAAAAAAAATCTGTAGCAGTTCTTATCCTTTCTTAAAATCAAATATATCCTCATACACCCTCAGCTGTTTCCCAGGGTCAAAATTCTACCGGTGCTACTTTGCCAATTGATAACGAATGCAAAACCACCTGTGATGGGCAACATGAAATACTCATCAAGGGTTGCACTGGCAAAACTAAAAGCAAAATTAAGTGCAGCATTCAAGCTGGGAGGTACACTTGTGCCTTAGTCGTGTACAACTGTGTAACTCCAGAATCCCAACTCGAAGAACAAGGTGGGA
>JAVCKT010036684.1:0-17190 GCA_032273925.1 Rhynchotus rufescens | reverse complement strand
CTAGTAGGCTGTTTAGATCAGAGATGGCAGTAAAATGTGTGAAGTATGTTAGAAAAATTGACACAATAACTTTTTAGTATTTTACATTGAGACTTCTAAAAATTATTTAGAAGCTAAATGCTGGAGAAAGAGGAAGTTTTTCTTTGCAAAGACAAAACAGAACAAACAAACAAACAAAAAAACCTCAGTCTTCCTCCAAATCTATCAACCCTACAGCAAAACTCTTTTTTTATTTTCAATTAAGAAAGAAAAGGAAAGAAAAAAAAAAATCTTCAAGGAGAAAAATTGTGATTCCACAGCCTTTATTCACATAGCTCTATTTACTGTTCTTGCATTGGAGAATGATTTTGCACTTGTAGAATTAGTCCTAAAGCTTTGACCAGGTTTTCTCAATGAAGGTTGCCTGAACAAGTGCCAGTGCCCCACACAAAAGCAGCTCACACTGTTACTCAAATGCGGGTCACAGCAGGATATGCTTCATATGTTTAATTGAATCTTTTTATGAATGGCACACTTTCATGCATTTCTTATTAAAGGAAACATAGTGTTTTCATCTATTAGGAGTTGGGAGCGAGACTTGTATTAAAGAGATTATGGAGCATAATTTATTCATCACCGGCTGCCAGTGCTTCCGACCTGAGAGATGATACCTTATGAAAGTGCTTTCTAAGGGCACCAGAGCTGGGATTTCAGCTGATGCCCTGAGGGAATATCCTCTTTAAGGACAAGTTCTCTTCCTCCATGGAGAGCTTGGCTCGAAGACCAGCTGGAAGGTGGGATTGCTGGATGAGCTGTCTCTAGTAACACACTGTTTGAAGTAAAATTATTTTTTCTTTTCCAGTTAATATTGAAAAAAAGACTAGACAGAGACACTGACATAGTGCTGGCCTGAGCTGGCGCTGTTACATAGAGCACTACAGTGCCATGTAAAGAGGTTAGCTGGATGCCAGCACCACCTCTGGTTGCCATCCAGGCTTGTGCAGAGCCAGCTTAGCTGTTTCTACCCTGCATTGCACTCTCTTCTCAGTTTGAAATTAGTTTATTGGGGATCCAGAGAAATGAAAGTCTTTATACCCCAAATATCCTAAAAATTGTAATTATTCAGTGCTCTCTGATCCAGTCAGAATTTGATTGTGGGTTAGCTGCAATAAGATTTTTTTTTCTTTCTCTGCCTGGGCAAGAGTGGTCCAGGATCACCAGGATGCCCTTGGAACTGAGGGGAAGGCCAAGCTCTGGTAAGCCTGAGGAAGAGGCAAAGGAAACCTCCTTTCCTACTGCAGCTTGTTGGGAAGGGGCTAGAGGAAGAAAGCAGCAATCTACATGTCTGCAAGGCAGAAAGGATCTTGGGTCTTTTCTGTACTGATGCAGAACTATGCAGGGATGTTTTTATTTGTTTCAAATATATTCCCTGTAGTGATAGCATAAATTGCTAAAAGGAAATAGAGTTTGATTTGGACAGATGTCTGTCATTGTAATTTTAAGCTGTCAGGCAGTGAGTGATAGCAAAAATGGTCAGAAGCAAAATATTTAGGCTGCATTATGCATGTTTTTGAAATTAGGCTAAGCCCTGGCATAGAAACTCAGAAGTATGTAATTGTATCTTCCCTGGGGCCTTCTGCACCCATTCAGATAGAAACCAGTCTTTATCAGGGGATAAACAAATTCATTTGGTAAATGCAGGACTGAAACTATGTGAGAATAAAGAATAAAAGGCATGTGTGCCCTTTCTGTAAGATGGGGAAGCATTAGTCCATCCTGCTATTGCCCCACCAGTAACACCCCAAAACTGATAGTCCTCAGGCCACGATTTCAGTCCTTGACTCCTGATTTGGTTTGGTAATGGTAATCACAGAAATTCGTATGCTCCTTAGAAAGCCTAGACTCCAAAAGGAGGTAGAGGTGCTTGGAAATCTCACCTGTGCTGCGCTCCTGTGTTCTGCCTCTCCACAAGCTCCTTGGCTGGTGCCGTTTCTCTGCAGTTTCTCTGCCCCTGCAGAGGATGCCATCATTTCTGTTGCTGCTGTTGGCCAAGGCCCTGCTGCAGGGAGAATTAAAAATGTTTGGGCCTCTTGAGGATAATCATTGCTTGGATTCGGGGGTCAGCTCTTTTTCCACCCTCAACACCGACTCCAGGCAAGTGGGTGCCCTTCATCAAACGTGGCATTTCTCATTGCAACCAAGGCCCCTATTCAATTCCAGTTGAGTATTCATTCATTTTTTTTAATGAAATTCTGCAAATGTATTTGAGTGGAGAAGAGTACTTTTCCGGGGTGTGGGCATGTGTGATGCTAGTAGCCCAACACATAAACCGATTAGTCAATGATTAATGGATGTGAGCAAGAAAGGAGAAAATAATATAAAGACTTTATTGTATTCTGATTTTCTTCATCAAGCACTAGCCCTGACCTATGCCATTTCCATCTCTCCTTTATGGTTTAATATTTTGAGGTTTGGAAGAGCTTTGGTATTTTTTCCTTTTTTTTCCTTTTTTTTTTTTTTTTTTTTTCTGAAAGGGACTGATAAAACCTATTTTACTGCTTTTCCATATCCTATTTCAAAACATGACCTTACCCAGGATTCAGCTCATCAGTTAACAATTAACAGGCTTGTTTCCAGTCATAAATACTTAAGTTCTCTAAATGATGTTTATACTGATCTCTCTTAAATGAGAATCATTTATGCAAACTCCTCTAACCTTGAAATAGAATTCAGATTGCCTGCAATTACCTGCAAATATTTGAATTACCGCAACAGAAGCCTCTTTAATTTCACGAGCATTTCTCAGATTCAGGGTCACTCTTCAGCCTCACCTACAGATGGTGATTTTTTTCATCTTGCTTTCATATCGCATCATCCCAACATAATCTTTGTATTTACCTTGGCTAGCGTGCAGGGCTGCCATGCTCACGTTGTTAGGTAGAAAAGATTTTTGTGGACTGAAAGAAAAGTGGCTCTTGGCAGTCAGCAATGGTCAATATATGTGTGAGCAGTCTGCTGGAGGCAAATTCTCTATATTCTATTCCCCATGCTCAGACTTTTCAGTTCTACTTTTTCCTTGGTTGAAATATGGGGTTCAGTGGATAGAAGTTTTCCCTGATATGGGACTTCCACAGGCAAGGGCAAATTTCCTGTTCCCACCCACTGAAATGTTGACTTCTCAATGGAGCTTGAGGTTTTTCAGTCAGAGTTGAGCAGTCAAAGCCTTTTCTGCTTTGATAAAAATGTGGAGGTTTTGAAACACACACAGACACCCACGTTGGAACTGAAGCCACTTTTTGCGGAGTGTGGCCTGAAGTTGGCTCGCCAGGGCTTGGGCGAGATGACTGAAGGAGCCAGGCGGGCTGAGGGAGGCAGATGCTGAGGACTCCCTGGCCAGGGAGTCCTGGAGAACCACCTGCCAAGAAGGTGGCAGAGTCCAGGAGGCAGCCAGAGGATGCAGCAGAGCCTGGGACTGGGAACTGCCCTGGCCAAGGCGCCCAGGGAGCCATCCTGCTGCCCAGCTGGTTTGCCAGGACTTCACGTGGCAAGGAAGACCTTGGGCTATGGGTAAGGAAGGCATCAGCTCCCAAACTGACTTCTCTCTAAATAAATTCCTTCTAGTGGAACATTTCAGTAAAAGCCATTTCCCTGTGGAAAAATGTAGTGTTGGAACATTGTCTGGCCAGCTCTCATTCCTGTTTTATTCAAGGCTTGAATGTTATGGTCCTAATTCTTTGGTTCCTTAAACTTCATCCAGGCATTTGCACCTGTTGGATGTGGGTTTAGTAGGCTTTGCTGTTCTGGTTTTATGCCTTTCTCTGAACTTTTCCAGTATAAATAATACTGGAACAGTATAAATAACAGAATAAATGACTGGAGGAGATGGGATGCAATAGGAAACCAAGATGTGTGTCACTTTAAGAAGCCAGTTGTTCCATGGTCTGATTGCTAGGTACAGTTCAGTGGATATAGGAGTAGGAGATGTGCCTGTGCTAAGATACTGTCCACTAGGTTACTGAGATATCATTTGAACATAGTTGCCCAAAGGAATCCTGGAAATTCAGCCTCTCAAAAGTTAGAGTGGTACCCAGGGACAGATGGTTTGGACTGCAGATTCCTCTGGTGTCTGCTACAGGCCAAGGGTTTTACCAAGAGGTTATGGAAAAGGTTGAAATATCAAGAGGGAGCAGCTGAACCTCTGTTTTTCTGCTATCGGCTGAACTTGGATCCTTAGGCTAATGTAATTGAGGAGTTATCTGGCACTCTCAATCCACATATGCACTCAAATCTAAACAAGGTTTTCCATCATCTTGGGAAGTATGTGCTCTGATCCTCCACAGCACAGAAACCAAGCAGAACATTTTGTGGTCAAAATAATGCAGAAATTCCCTAGCACCTCCTTGTGGTTCTTGATCTCGCTGTTAAGGAGGAATATATGGATGGACCATCCGTGCAGCAGGTTGCTGATGGATTTGCAGAGTGCTGGCAACTTGGACACTCGGCCTGAACAAGTCCAAGGTTGTGGTAGGGAGCTGGCTTGGCAACCACTGCTCCTGCAAGTTCTCTTAACTCTTTGTTCAAATGAAGTATTTAAAGTGATATAATTAACATTGTGCCTAAAGATAGTGCGTCAAAGAAATAGTTCTAATTCAGACAGCCATATGGAATGGCTGTAGTGCAAGCTGTGTACAGGCAGAAGAGCCTTCCCCTCTTGAAAAGCTTCACTGGGCAGTGGCTGAGGCTTTGAGGTGAGTTGAGGAGCTTCTTTGAACATAAGTGGGCCATGACAGATCAACCTTGAAATAATAAATGCCTGAATAACCAGTGGCAAGTACTGCCCTGTTCAGTGGGAGACTGTATTGTCTGGGTCATTCTGGAGTAACACACATGCTTCAGGGCCACCCATGTAACCCAGAAGTGCAGCAGCAGTCATGGATCCATAAAGCCTCTGAATGTGCAGGCTACTGAGAGTGGCTAAGGTTGGCTGCTCTGTATAAAACAAACAGGTCGGACTTTCTATACAAATATTTATTTTATATATTCAGCTTAGCTCTAGTCCATACAGCTTATACCTGTGCTTGTCCAGGTCCATGGACATGTTGGAGAGCACAGAATTCTTGTCTGCATGTTTGGAGTATGAGGGACAATTTGTTGCAAGAGCTTCTCCTTGCGCTGCCTGAAGAAGCACCTCGACATGCTTCAGCACTTCCTGCGTGCCCAGGGTGCTGCAAATGTGCCAGTCAGAAAGGGGATTGCAAGAACAGGGGAAAGTGCATTTGTGAAGAGTTTTAAGTGCCTGCAGAATGAAAGGAAGATTCAAAGGAAATGAAACAAGCGAGGAGTAAGGAAAAAGGACGATTTCCACCTGGACTGAAACGTTAGGGAAAACATCTGTAAGTAAATCCATGTGTTTCTAGCATTCATAGTAAAATACGGCTAAGATAAAATTTTCACAAAGTAATTTAACTCCTAGGTCACTGTGCTGAAGTTATTAGAACTGGTATGCATTTACACTGCTCCAAGTGAGAAAAAAGAGACACCTCTGAGTCTGTGGTATCTGTGGTCTTGGCAGGTTTCCTAAAGGCCAGACATATATCAGAAGGGAAGGACTTTACACACATAGACATGCAGGCGACTTCGTATGCACAGACACTTCTTTCTTCTTGACGTTTAAAGAAGCATGTTAGCTGGCCAGTTGAAAAACTGTATGAACTTACTACTATGAAGGTGTATGAACTTACTAGTTGGTTATAGGATAAAAAGCTGTTTAAGGGGACCTGAGACCCACTTATGCCTAATTAGATTACGGTCTGCAGTATCTCTATGGCTTAGGTCTAGTGAGACCCAAGAACATCTGGTCCTCATAAAAACTGTGAGCACAAAGAGGAGTTTTGGTGGATGGGAAGAATGCACAGCTCGTGTAACTGCTCAGCAGATGGTAAAAGGCATCAGGGTAGAAAAGTTCCTCTGGGAGTCCCTGGTTGAGGGAGAGAGAGATACAAGAGTCATTTTCTAAGAATTGCAGGGCACGTTCGCTGGAGCAAGTGTCTGCCCAGGCAATTACTGCCTGAGACATATTGTATCTGAATAAACTAGAAAAATACGATTTTGATGGATCTTTTTTTTTTCTCCTGCCTTGATGACATAGCTGGCATGTGTATATACTGAAATAAGGTTCTTGTGTGATTTTCTGCAAGCGATAAAATGTCTCAAATTACTGGCTCTGAAACAAGAAAAAATTAGCCTGGCCTCTCTAAGCAAGCAGTTAGGATAAAAATAATGAATGTAGGAAAACAGTTTGATTTTCCATCATTAAAATGTTATATACTTCACCAAAGCCTTTAAAGCACTGAGCTCCATTACAGCTAATTGCCAATAGCAGAACAGTCCCTAGCTGTAGGCAATCCTGGGCCCTTTAAGCTCTGATTGGCACACAGAAATGTCTGGCACGTCGAAATGCTTGGCATCTGAGGAAAGAAGCCCCTATTCTTTTTCTTGTAAGTAATTTCAATTAAGTAGCATTGTTCCTGAATTTGCACGAGGTTGTGCAAGTTGGGCAGTATTCCCCATATACGGAGTGATTTTGACTGATCTCCGTTCCGCCTCCGCGGCCCTTCGAGCCGACTACTGCAGCTCCCTGGCGCGGGTCCTGCGCTGCAGCCTGTCCTCGTATGTGTGTGTCAGGGAACATGAATGTCAGCCTCGTCTTCCAGCAATCGCTTGGGCTCTCATCTGCCTTGGAATCCAGTTCAAAAGCACCCTGCATCTATTTAAAATGCTATTTTGACAATGTGTGTATTAGATTAATGATGATGTTTATCTTGTTTGTTCTTTTTTTTTTTTTTGTCCTTCTTCTTTTGAAAAAAAAATACATGGAAAAGAAAGACTAAAATGTATTAGTGGATAATAAAAGCTGGAGTTTGTTTCACTCGCTGAATATTCTATGTGACTGTCAAAAACACTGCCTGATTTGTCTGTCATAGAAATCCCCCATGATCAAAATATATTTCTCCTATTTCTTCTCCTACAACCTTTTTTTTTTCTTTTTTTTTCTTTTTTTTCTTTTTTTTTTATCCAATCACTTTTTGTTTAAAATTAGAGATTGAAACCTAATTAAATTTTGTTGGGCTTTTTCTATGATTGCTTACCCTCCCAAAGGGAAGGAAGAGGTCAAGAATTAGAGTTCGTGAGAGGATCTGCTCTTCTGAGAGGCTTCCCAAAGGCTTTTGCTGCACCTGGAATTTGTCAGACGCCTCCCTGGGGCTGCGCAGCAGGGAGGATCTGCATGAACTTCTGGAGCTCGCGCGGGAGGATGCCCGGCGGCTGTAGCCTTGAGCAGTGCCGCACACTTTTCTGCCTGAGCCTTCAACCCATCAGTCCCCTCCAGTCTGTTCTCTGACCTGTGTCTCTGTGGCAGAGAGAAAATTTAGGGGAGAGGCAAAGAGCAGGCCAATGCAGTTCAAAAGAGTTTATCTTTAGAGGCAGAATTCATTCTCCCACCCCAATCAGGTGCAGTTAAAACTACAGCTCAACAAAGTTCCTACAGGCTGCTGGAGCTGAGAGGAACAGTGATGTGTGCAGTGCTCTGGTTTAGTTTGTAGGCAGGGAAATGTTGCGTTGTTTGGACTTGTATTTCCAGAAAGCTTAAAAGTTTATGGGTCTAGTTTTGGTCCAAGGACCATCTTCTCTTAGAGAATTAAAGAAGAGAAGAGAATTAAATCTGGAAGGGATGTAAGATTCCATGTTCACATTTCCATCACAGGTTTTTGACACTAACGTTTTATTCTATTATCAGTTGCAGTTTAAAGTTGCAGCTGCACAGGAGATAGAAATAAAAGGTTCCAATGGTGTGATACGTAATGAACATATAAGTAACACCTTTTATTCTAACACTTTTTTTTTTTAATTATAAAAAAGAGATATGGGTAGTTAAATCATGGGCTTCTTGGAAAACCACAGTCTTTGTTTCTTATTTGGCCTAGAATTCAAATAAGGAGAGAACACTCAGAGGTTGGAGCTGAATAAAAAGTTTCCCAGACTTTAGCGAGTATTTGGACTTGAGATTTTTGTTTCATCCTTTTTAAGGAAAGAAGCCAGGCAAGTTGTATGTATTAAAACATTTATTAAAATATTTTATATGTATTGAAATACTTATGTGGCTCTCATCACTAGTTTTGAGTGAATTGATGTGGATTTGAATATCACTATCAGTCACAGTTTGGATTAAGGCTTTAATTCAGAGCCATCTTTCATTTTAAATCACTTCTATGGATTTATGACCCTACTTGGGTTTTTGTTTTGTTTTTGCTTGAAACTCAATACATTTCAGACACTTTGGGCAGCACATTGATTTAAATTGGCAAAGAGTAGCGGAGTTTTCTTTGGATAGTGAACTATCATGTGAAAAGGGGATCATGTGAAGCTGCCACCTGCAAATATCAGCCATGACCTACAGCACTCGTTGCTTTAATGAAAACCTTTATGAAATGTCTTGACTCACTGAAGATCTGTGAGAAATGGCAAAACACAAGTATTGTTTGTAGCAAACGTGCCATAAAGGCTTAAAAAATGAAATTTATTTTTAATAATTTAAAAAGGAAGAAGAGATAAATATACCAGCTCAAGACACAGGATAAATTGCTTAGGATGATGGGAAAGTCTGCAAAGGCAAGAAGTGCTGTGTGTTGCTTCCTGAAATTAGTGCAGACAGGTTTTTGCAGCTGTGTGTAATTACAAGGAGTTAGAGGACTGTTTATTTAACAATGATGTATTTATACATTTACTAGGAAATACAGCATTAGTCAGAGAGGTATTAAAATATCTGTTAAGCTATCTGTTGGAGTACCTGCAAACTGAGGCCTTTATGAAGCAGTATTTTTGCATTCAATCATTTTCAATTTCCTGTAAACACAGCAAGAAAGGCCTAATCCAAGGGGAAGTTCATGGAGGTTCGTGCAGAAACAGAAATGTTCGCTTTGCAAGTTTATTTCCCCCTCTCTGGTACAAATTTAACAGCTGTTTGTATCTGAGGATTTTAAATTTTTATTTTTATAGGTTTGTCCTTCAGGTCCTTTTATTAGGTTAAAATTTATAGCATGTCCATTCCCGACAGGAGGAAACCGAGCTCTGGACAGACTAATTCAGGAGTTGAGGGCAGAGGTGGCATGTGGATGTCCACACAGGCCTGCCAGCACCTATGGTTTTGCCAGCGATGTTCCTCGTTCATATAGAGTAATGTGTGTCCGGAGTGGTTCCTGTTCTATTATGGCAGAGCGATTTGATGGACCCGTGCACAGATCAGGCAGAATTTGGGCCTTAGCCAGACGTTCCCCCTGAGACACTGCTGCCACCAGCCTTTCCAGGGTTATGTCCCGGACGAGGCTCCACCTGGAGCACACCAGCAGCCTTTGCATCCATTAGAAAACGGGGCAGATGTGGGATGGTAACAGGTCCCCCGTTTGCCCAGCAGCCGTGTGGTTAGACCCCTCCTCCATTCCCTGTGGTTCCAGCCTGTGGACCGGAGCTCCTGCTTCCTGAAGAAGTACCTGGGCTATCAGAGGGTATGGATGTGTGGAGGATACCTGGATTCCAGCGCCTCCTCCGAGAGTTGTCTGTGTGCAACGTTAGCTCGTGCAGGGAGTAGAAGCTAGTTTTTGTAAGTCACATTTGTAAGGACATCCTAGTCCATCATATTAAAACCAGAAGATGAATATAGTTTAATTTTCTTCTTGAGTAACTTCTTTTCTCTCTTCATCTTCTTGAATTAATTTAGTGGTGTTGAAAAGTTCTGAAATTCTTTCTTGGACTAGATTTATTGTTTAAAACAATGGGAGTCATTTGGTTCATTTCAGTGGAAATTAGCTCAGGCAGCTTGTTAAAAGGCAAGGTAGGGCCCAAACATGCAGCAAGGCTGCCTCTCCCTTTGGTCCCATTTTGCACACGTGCAGATGTGCACACGCTCACGTTAACATCTTCAGCTTTGATCTCCAGCTGAGAAAACAGGGCCTTTTTCAGGCCTTTCCAGTCTTTGGTCTTTCAAGGAGAGGTTGCTGGTGCTGAGATGATCTTTCTGCTCCAAACTGAATTAACTCAATGAATTCTTCTCATAGGGCTCATCAAGCAAGGGCCAGAGCATAACATGCTGCACTTATGATGGATTCCTCTTGGCTTAAGGCAGCCAGTTGGTGTGCGGTATTCATAATGTTTAAATGTCTGTCTTACTGGCACGTCTGCCCGGAAGAATTTGGGGATGGGGAGCAAAATACAGACTGACTAAAAAAAGAGCAAACCACTAAAGGAATGGGTTACTTGCAATGCAGCATCCTGTTAATAGTGCTGAAGTGCAGATTGTTCCTTCACCGGTTGGCAGAGTCACTAACGTCGTGATGTGCTGTTTCCCCCAGGAGCCAAAGAATTTGCCCTACTTACTGATTATTGATTCTTTCTCCTGTGTTCACTGAGGTTGGAATTTTGCAGCTAATTTTAATGAGAATGTAATAAGGACAACAGCAAGGAGGATGCCTCAGAGGGAGGAGCAAGCCTATAATAAACCTCATTAACTCTGAGGGATATGATGGCTTTCTCTTCCCTGAAGAAAGTTGACTTGCAGTTTGACATAGAAGCTTAAATGCTGTTTCAAGTCAGATTAAGACCTCTTAGCCCATTTTGGGACTCTTGCATAGATATAAAGCTAGGCAGTCTCAAAAGAAAAACAATTAAAGGACATGGACCTGGGGAAATGGCACCTAGAAAAATGCAAGGTTGTTGGCCAGATAGGAGAAACTCTAGAGAAGAGTGTGTGCTGTCAGGAAAGAGAGTGGTGCTCTCCTGAGGCGCCCTGCTAGGCCTTGGGTGAGGAGACAGTGCTGCTTTCCGTGCCCCCAGCTCTGGTTAGGAATCCACCACAGAACTGTGATGCTGGGGGGAAAAATAGGCTTTTTTTTTTTTTTTTTCTTTTTTTCTCCTCTCTCTCTAGACTCCAGTCACTTTATTAATATGTTAATTTTCATGATGTTAGGCAGCTTTTAATCTTGCCCTGCCCTGGGGTATGGTTTTCACAAACACCCCTCGTTGATGTAATCCTTCTCCCACTGAAGTTGAAAATAAAGCTTCCATTAACTTAAATGGGAGACAGAATTAGGCCAACTTTAATCCTTTTCAAAACAGTACCTGGTGCATAGACTTGCTTCCTGCCTGAGACCTCAAATAGGAAATTACTACTGAGATTATAGTGTGATAATGCAGCTCTTTGTCTACAGTAAATCAGAATAGAGGCTAGATCCTGACCTTAATGGTAAGGGAAGTTTACGTCCCTTCTCGCCTGATGCTTCAAACCATCTGTAAGATAAACTAAATAATTTATCACTTTTAAGGTCTAGAAGACTATTGTGTAAACCTTCCATTTGTACAAACTCAAACAAATTCCAATAATCTTCAGTCACGGGTGATATTTGCTTTGCCCTGTACTTTAATACACACTTACTTTGTGTTTTATGAACTGCTAGTGTGTTTATTGCTTGGCCTTTTTGCTGCTTGCTTGCTTTTGGGTTTGCGGATTGTTGCTGGTACTTAATGGGGCTCTGTAGAAACATAATCAATTTTTCTTTGCAGACAGGGAATGACTTTTGCAATTGGCATGTTGTAATGAATAGATCTGGGACATTAGTGGATAAATGAAATGGATTTGATGAGAACCATTTTGGATTTATCCCCAAACTATTTTTGTTGCAATTCAGCACAAAAAAAAAAAAAAAAAAAAAAAAAAAAAAAAAAAAAAAAAAAGAAGAAAAAGTGAAATGTTCCAAAAGTGAAATGTTTCATATTTAGGTGATTTAAACATTAGGTCCGGTTCTGAGAAAACATCTTGGCTTAAGAAAATTGTTCAACTGATACTCTTTAATTTTCTTTCTTTGTTGCCCCTTCCTGATGCCTTTTCTTTACCTGTGCTTGAAACTACCAAATGCATGGCAGTAGAACTGCAGCCTGACCTTTGCCAATTGCCCCTGCATTTTTGCCTAGTTCTATCTGTGTTGTGCCCCCTTTGCAGCAGGGTAGAAGAAGACAATACTGAAAGCAGAGCCTGGACAGACAGTTTCTGGAGTGTCTTCATGGACCTTGAGTAACATATGAGATCACCTCTCTAGACATCAACAACAATGAATGAAATAAACAGAAAAGGCAATAGAAAATACATTAAAAAAACTTCTGGAAGAGTTGTAAAAAATTTCAGGTTTAAGAATGGAACCAAAATACTGCTGCTGGAAATGAATGGGTTATAATTTTTCTGGGCATGTTGTACTGTTCCTGAGTCTGCCTCTGAAGAACCTGTGCAGACCACTGTGAGGAGCAGGGATACTTAACTAGGTGAGCTACTAACCCAAGCCAATACAGCAGCTTCTAAAGTCTTCCTTCTCTAAGGAGATGGTTGCTATAAACTGTTCTTCCTAGTGTAGGAAGTGCGAAGTTCCTAGTGCAAAGATATTCAAAGACAAAAAAAAAACACTTGAGAAGGACAAAATCCTGTCAGTAGGTGATGGATGTTGATGGAGAAATTCTGTGAGAACAGAGCAATCATGCGGAGACCCAGCCCATCTGCAGGTGAATGTATTCTGAACAGAAAAAAAGAAGTTAATCAGTAGAAGACGGCTGACGACTTTAAGTAACAGACTTTTTTTTTAATCAATGCTTGTGATGCAAATAAAATGAAAAAAAAACAGCTCCAAAACTAAATATAGCATAAAAGTCCTCAAAAGCCAGTCAATAAACAGTAATTATCTCTCACAGCTGGAAGCATGTTTTGCCTTGAGTGAAACCAACAGACTGTGCTTGTCTATGTGCTGATTATTTCAATCAGGTTATAAAGGGGAATGTTATTTCGGAGCTGTTCTCTTGAAAGGTAGTCTTGTAACGTGTGCATATTTCCCAGCTCCTGTCCTTCCCAAACTGCTCCACACCTTGATAAATGGCAGAGCTTAGGTGATTAAAAGTAAAGTTAATTTGTGATTCAAATACAGCTCTCAGGCAGAGCATCATGAGAACTGCCTTTGCCTGTGTTCCCACTTGCTACTCCTCTGCACTTACTAGACTTGAAATATCAAAGCAGCCTTTTCTATTGGATTGATCCTGCCAGGTCGTGGGCAGCAGTGGACCCAGATGTACCCACGTGGGAGCTGGTGGATGGGCGGAAAAGAAGGCAAGAAACAAGAGGGCCCCTCTCAGAGGAGGAGAAGAGAGTGGGCCTGGCAGGTTTCATGGCCCCATGATCTCTTCAGACACGTCCGTAAAGCTGCAGAGTGGTCTAAACTCAGTTTATAAACCATGATCTACTGGACTGACTACCAGAATAATGTAAAACAGAAGGGTAAGTTTTAGGTGATTCACAAAGTTAATTTGTCTTTACCAGTGCAAGAAACTGAATTCTGCAGTGAAACCTCCTCTGTGGCTTTCACAAGGAAGGGGGAATCTCGGCATCCTGCTTGCAGAAGCCCCTGCTTGGTGTTCACGGAAACCTTAGGAGCAATATTTCTGAGTGCAGCTTCTTGCAGCTCACTCAGCCTGGTTTAGAAATGGCACAGGCTTTGCAGATTGTACTTCCTATGCAAGAACAGTGGTCAAAATTTAGAAGATGTCATCTCTTTTGTTGTTAAGTCTTTGTTCAGTCACAGGATCTACAAAATCAGAACAGAAAAAGCAAGACCCTTATAGAGCCATATTCATGTCCTCTCTACATCGTCCAAGTCCCTACCATAGGCACTGTGCTGGGATTTGGAGCAATTTCTACCAGAGGTTCATCTGCAGCTTCTGGACAGATACTGCACTTATTCTTATCTACTTTCTTCCTGAATAACCACACTTGTTGGAGTTTTCCCTTTTGTTTTCGTACCTTTTATCTGTATTAGGAAAAGAAAAGAGGCTGCCAATCATTTTTTCTTAGTAGTTAAGCTGATCTCTGTTTTGCTAGAGCATAGAAGAAATTTGGAACTCCCACAAGGAGTCTTTTATGTTGTTTGGTTTCTTTTTTTTCAAACAATGACCTCTTGGAAGATACTTTCATAACAAGCATTTTAGGGTGTTGATTTTAACTTTGACTCTATTGTGCTGTTCAATTTGTATTTCATAAGTTAAAAAGTATTTAGACTGTCATAACAAGTTTGTTGAACATAAAAGCTCATTCCTTTCTGGGTCAGGTGCTGCTTTCTTCTTGGTTTTGAATAATTTTTGCTGTAGGTTATATATGAAACGCTTGTGAAGTTGGTCTTTTTTTTTTTAATACCTCCAGAGAGAGTGGATTCCTCCACCACCATTACAGCCAAAAGGGAAGGATCCCCCTTGTAGTGTTTTTTTTCTTTTAATCTGAATTTTAATCTGAATTCTATTTTATTTTAATATGCCTGTTTTAGAGCTGTTTTTAAATTACCGCAAGGACAGCAAAATCAGTGAGGTTTTCCAAAGGCAAAAAGGAAGAAGATGGCAAAGTGAGCTGTTGACTGTCTGAAAAATGAATGTTGCTTGCCAGAGGATGCCAGGTCCCTTGCAGCTGGCTGGCAGTGGTGTTTGGTGGGGTTGGTTTTGCTAAACTAATCATTTATCCAAACAGACCAGCAGAGAGGATGGGTCAGGTATGTGTAAGATCTTTGGAGTTGTGTGGTTTCTGGGTTATACTTGGTCACTCCACAGAAATATAAAGCAAAATGGCCTGCTCTAACAAAGAGAAGGTTTCTTTTTTTTGTTTTTTTTTTTCAGTAAAGCCTTCATATATGTGATGAGTCTCACCCAACCAAAGCCACTGAGCAGTGGATAGCCAAATAGCCACTGCAGCCTGCTCATTGGCTTAGGTGACCCTTAGCATTATAAAACACTGATAGAGTATAAAAGAATGATCCAGGGCAGAAATTCTTAACAGTCAGGAAAGATTCTCCTGCGGTTAGTGTAGAACAACACAGCTTGGTGTCATTCAGATGTTCTCTCAAGGCTGTGTTCTTGGCAGTTCTTCAGTTTGGCTGGTGCCTTTGTTTTTCCAACTGTATATGGACTTCTTTTGTTTCAAATTACTCTGTTGATTGGCTGCAGATGTACAGTAAAACAAAGGACAGTTTGGTGTACATTTTTTGAATGACTAATGATTAGCATTGGTTGGAAAATTTTCCAATGAAATTGTTTGACAGGCATCTGTGGTTCCAGTGAAGTTGATATATTCTGTGGAAATGTATCAGTTTTACCAAACGAGGGGAATTAAAAGCCTTTTTTGCCAAGTCATCCTGAAATCTGTGGTGCTCTGAGTTGCTGCATCGTTTCAGGGAAGCGCTCAAGACTCCTGTGCTGACCAACCACAGTTGGTGCTCTGGGCTCTGCTGATGCCTCCATGTCTCCCACCCATTGGAGATGGCCTGATAACAGCCTGGGAAATGTAGGGATTGCCTGTGATGCTTGCAGAGAGAGAAACTATCTCTCAGGGGCTCGTGGGTGCGACTGCAGCTACTGCGAGGAGCTGAAAGCAGCATTAAATTTGCAATTGCAACTTGATAGGGGATTTGGAGGGTTACTGTGCAAAATGTAGTTGTGAAAAGTATCAGACTTCCTTTAGAAAAACACTTCTGACTGGTCCTAATAGGATTAAAATCTCTTATTTATATGCTACCTCCCACTAGCAGCTGTGCTTCTACCCTTCTACCAGCTGGCTTTCTTTACTGGTATGTGTGTATTTTATTTTGTTTTATTTTGTTTTATTTTGTTTTATTTTGTTTTATTTTGTTTTATTTTATTTTATTTTATTTTATTTTATTTTATTTTATTTTATTTTATTTTTAGTAGTAGAGGTGTCTTCTTGCTCAATTTTAAACTACAAGACTTCCAAAATTAGCAGCAGTAATAAAATTTTACTTCTTTTTATCTTAGTTCTGAGAGCGTTTTTATAATTCTCTTCCTTATAAGCCTGAGAGCTTGAAACTTACCTTTCATTAAGCAAAAAAGATCTTTAAATAATTGTTTTCAAGAACTGAAAAAAATGAAAGTCATATCATGAAACTTTCATGGAACTCATGAGAAGTAGTAGATATGGGACAGTGACAGTGCTGGCCTTCCAGAGACATGTAGGTGCTATCGTGTAGGAGTAAATGGGACACTTGCTTGGTGTTGATGCGTTTCTCTCATCGCTCTGTGAACCTGTCAGATTTCCAGATTTTCTCATGCAGTAGATTCCAGGAAAACAGGAAGCAGTTTTGCCCTTTTCACCTTTTCTTGTGCTTCATGGGTATGGTGGTCCATCTATAAGGGTTATCAGTCAATGTGATCTCAGGAGCAGATCACTTGAAGGAAAATTTCCTTCTTTCCTCTCTTTCTCAAGAAAACAAAAAAAATGGAGAGTCAAAAGGAATGGAGCTAGGAGCTACTGCTCAAGCTCATTCTAATGATGAGAATGGAATGAATGCAAATATTTTTCCTTGAATTTAGCAGCACTGGACACGTGTAATTTCTCGGAAGTCTGCAGTGTTAAACTTGGAATGACTTGAGTCCATTGAGTACATGTTGGTCCAAAGCGAGGGTGAGATGTAGGTGCGTGTAGTAACCATTTTTTTTGGAAAACTTTTCATTTAGATTGTTTGTCTTTGTACTTAACAGTATTTGTCTCTGTGGCAAGATATAAATTCTGCTTTGTCACTACTGTAAGATTCACTGAAGCTTTTCATCTCCAGCACCTCAGTGTCCTGAGGCAGAACATTTCTATTATTAATCAGTTTGAGTTCATGGGTAATTTTGTTAGAGTGTGTGCAAGAGAGAGAAAATCTCTTTTGCAGCATAAGCTTATTTATTTTTAATAAAAAGAACTTCATATAGTTTGGGGATCTTTTTATAAAATAATACCTTTTAGTAAAGAAAGTAGTAAATGTCTTTTTCTGTGTATCCTCAAGCTTTTGCTAAGCAATGGCTCTGAGTTTGGTAGTGGTTCCAATTTCTGTGATCAGAAGTCATTAAATACTCACAAAAGTGAATAAGCTGCTTAATGCCCTACTCCCTTGTTACTTGAGGCTTTATCTTTAAAAAATCCTCTGATAAACATCTTCCCAATTACTTAAACATCTGCCCTAGCACCATGCAACGGGAGCATGGAGGAAACAGAAGAGGGTCACTAACCAAATGTAATTCTTGTAAAACAGGGACATAAGGAGATCGGATTGATAACTGAGCACACGAAGGATTTAATGTTATCCAAAT
>JAVCKT010036677.1:0-40160 GCA_032273925.1 Rhynchotus rufescens | reverse complement strand
GCAGCAGCAGCGCGTGCGGCGGCGGCAGCGCCGGCGCGGCCAGCACGGCGCCCGCCCGCTGCCCGCACTCCTCCAGGCCCGGGCTCTCTGCGGACAGCAGGGGAGAAAAAAGCACACGTGCCATGAGCTCCGTGGGGTCTCTGCTCCCTGGTGCACCCCCCGTGCCCCTTCCCCTCGCATTGGCATCCTCTGGGTCCCAGGTCCGACGTGCACCCAGTGTCCCGGAGGTGGCGGGAGGTTGGGACCCCTGCAAGCGAGTTGGGGGCACCGCGGACGGCTCTGAACGGGATGCGAGCCCAGCGGTGTTTGCACCTGCACCAATTCCCAGACCTGGGTCTCTGCAGTTTCCAGCCCTTTGGGTTGCCCTAAGGAGAAATCCTGGCCTGTGCTACAGGCAGCATGGCCAAGCTCGGGCACAGGGTTTGGAAAACCTCCTTCTCCTGTTTCTCCAGCTTGCCTAGTGCCAGTTGGCTGCTTTTCCAGGGCTCCCCCCATGACTTGGGGCTGAGGCTCTCTGAGGGCTGTGCAATGGGGAGCAGCTCGGTTTGGGTGCACCACAAACTGGGATCCCTTGCAGGGCAGCGACTGGGATTCCTTGCAGGGCAGTGCAGGGAAAAGGGGAACCACAGACACTCCAGCTGGAGCCGCCTGGAGCGCCGCAGCCATGGAGCTGCTGCAGGCACCAGCTCCGTGCTCCTGGGGCTGCGCAGCTCTCCACTGGGAGCAGCTCCAAATCCACCCGGATAAGGGTTTGGAAGGAGTCATAGATGAGACCCTCGTGTGGTGGGTCCCTCCAGCCTCAGCCTTGGCACAGGAGGCTCCTTGCAGGGCGGACTGCCAAAACCCAGAACTGTCTCCTCAAAGAGCTGCTTTTTTTCTTTCCTGAGCCCCAGAGAAATCCCCGTTGGTTTTCGCCTCAGTTCCTGGCTCCATCCTCCGCCTCCTCCTCCTCCTCCTCTGTGTTGTGCAAGGAGCAGAGCTCGCTCCTGCGCAGGAATCCAAGGAACTTGGGGCTGCAGGGGAAAGGCGCTTCCCTTTGAAGTAGCTTAACGAGGCAACACGGCTAATTGCTTTCTAATTGAGTTTTTATCCTTGGAAGGGAGGCAGCCTTTGATTTCTCCTCTCCAATGGGCATGGGGAGAGACAGTGTCTCCAGTGTCTCTGTGCCACCAGCCTCGTGGGCTCCAGCGGGAGCGGGAAAAGGGGGCAGCTCCCGCGCTGCGGGAAGCGGCAGGGGGGCCCTCCAGAACCTCCATCCACAGCCCTGGTCCCGGCCAAGCTGGAAAAATGCCCTTTCCCGGCTGCTTACCAGCCTGTCACTTCAGTGCAAAAAATCAGAGCTGAAACCCTCACAACTTCACATATTTGCACAGAGGCCGAAAAGCTTGCAGAGACCTGCAGGCACTTCCAAAATCCTGAGCGAGAAAAGCGAGGAATTCTTCCATGCCCATATAAAGCCAAATCTTGACGAGATTACAGTAAAAAATTCCCAGGCAGCAGAGCCAAAATATTGTAATAATGCTTTTTTCCTGGGCCAGCATCTCGGAGACTTGGCAGCCGGCTGCACTTCTGGCAGGGACAGACGCACCGGCACTGCTCACCGTCCGGACGGAGCAGGGCCATGGATGCACAGTGCATTTGGAGGGTGCACAGTGGGATTGCAGGGTGCACAGTGGATTTGGAGGGTGCACAGTGGGATTTGGGGATGCACAGTGGGATTGCGGGGTGCACCGTGGGATCCAGCCTTGTCTTGGTGGTTCCTTCCTTAGGGAGCCCTGGTAGCCTGGGAGGGGGTCTGTGGGGCAAAGTGCAACCCAAGCGCCAGGCTCCAGTGTCCCCAGTGTCCCACAGTGTCACGCCTGGGCGGGAGGACACCCTGTGCTGCAAGGTGGGATCCCTGGGAGCGGGATGGGATCCCGGCGCCTGCTCCGCTTGCAGCCTGTGGCCGCTGGAGCGCGGTGGGTTGCGAAACGCCCGTGTCCTCATGTGACTCGGAGCATGGGAGAGCAGCGTCCCGGCGCTGCGGGCGCACGGCCGGGCCATCCCCGCGGCTCCAGGCTAGAGGTTGTGGGGCTGGATATGGTCCCTGGAGCGACACGTCCAGGCTGAGCCCCGCACGCGCCGGCAGGACGCTGCTGATCCCATGGGGGACCCCGCGGCAGCCTAGCGGGGTAGCGCCTGCTCCAGGCTCCCATCCCGCTCCACGGGAGCCCTCCTCCACTCCCAGCTCCCATCCCAACACTCCCGGGTCTGCACAGCCCTTTGAAGAGGCCTCGTGCCCCCTTTGCTCATATCATCTTAGCCACAGTGATTCCTGGCAACGCTGGGAGCAACCACTTCCCACCGGACGGATGGAAAGACGGAGGGCAACGAGCGTCTGCGAGCGCCGGCGCCGCTCACCTTGGGCCAGGAGGAAGAGGTCGGCGTGCAGGGCCGGCGGGATGACGGGCGCCGGCAGCTCCCGCAGGTACCAGGTCAGGGCCTGCGCCAGGCTCCGGCCGTCGTAGCGCTCCAGGTCCACGGCCGCGGCGTCTGCAAGGAGAGCGGGACAGCCCGTGAATCCCCCCGGCAGCACCCAGCAGATGAGCTGGACAGTCTGGGAATTCCCTCCGGCAGCACCCAGCGGATGAGCAGGACAGTGTGGGGATTCCCCCCGGCAGCACCCAGTGATGTTCCCGCCCCAGCCTCAGAGAGCTCCGGCTTTCCAGCAGAGCCAGCAGCGCCAGGGGCCCTTTCCAGCCCCTCCGGACACGGAGCCGGACCCCAATCCCATCCCAGGAGGGGCTGCTTTTAAAAACACCCTGATCAAAGCTCATGCTTTGTCCCAATGGAGTGGCCCACCTGCCTGCTTAGGAATAAAACCTGGCAGAGACTGGTAAAGACGACGCAACACCGAACGATGCGGCATCGAATGATGCAAACCGAACGATAAAGCACCGATCGGCAGCGCACCAAACGATGCAAACCGAAGGAGGAAGCACCAAATGATGCTTCCTGGGCTGCCCCCGCCAGGCATCATCCCCAGTGCTCCCCAGCGCTGCGAGCGCATCCTGGCCGGCACCGCTTGTGCCAGCCGGGATGCAGCTGCCGTGAAGGAGGCTCCCGGGACACCCAACACCACGTCTGGGAGAAATCCCACGGGAAGGGCTGAGCTCATGCGAATGGGGTCAGCGCTCCGACGGAGTTGCTAACGGAGCCCGTGCGGGGCCACGACTTCAGTGCATCCCATGGGAAGAGGCAACCTCGGAGCCGTCGCCTCGTGCGTTTTCCTTGGAGGGCCGGGACGCGGCTGCCCGTGGGGCCTCGGCCCCTTTGCAGAGCCCTCCTGCTTCGTGCCGGCCCCAGGGCCCGTGTTTCGAAACTCTCCTCCTGGGAGAAACCTCAGGGAAAGAGAAAGGGAGGGTGGAAATTCCCAGGTATTTGGGGCTGGCCAAGAGGTTTGGTTTGTAAAAACAGAACTCTTGGGAATATTGGAGGGTAAGGGGAGAAACGCAAATTTGACACTTTCTTAAAGGAGTCGTTTCAAGACCCGACTGGTTGATTTGCTGTAATCTCAGAGCTTGGTGCAGCCAGAACATTCTTGCTCTCTTTCTTTCCCCTAATTCCTATTTTTCCCCCCAAAATTCAGCTCACCCAGCATATCAGGAGATGCCCCCTTTCCCAAAAACTGGTGTTTTTCAACAGAAAAACACTCAAGCCTTTAACCATCCTGACTGGCCATCTGTGGCCTCGCTGCCTTGCAGGGACCGGGAACCCAGGGGACAGTGTCAGGAGCCAAAAATAACCAAGAAAATCTCCTTCCTAACGAGAAGCCAGGATGGTGGGATTGGGAAAGGGCAGGAGCCCCTGGCCCCATGGGCAGGTAGGGGGTCCTGATACTGCCAGCATGTGTGAAAGGAAAGGAAAAGCGGAAAAGCAGGATAGAAATCAGAGAGCTCCCTTATTTACAGGCTGCCGCCCTCTTCCCGTCCCGTGCCCGGCGCTTGGCCGCGGGAGCAGCCAGCAGAGATCCAGCAACCCGGGGCGAAACCCTGAGCCCTGCAGCAGTCGTGCCGTGCGCTCCGCAAGGTCCTCTCCATGGGATGTGGCTGGCTGCACTTCCATGAGCTTTGGGCTCCCAGTCCCACAGGCTGCTCCCTGCCCGGGCTCCGGCCTCGGGTTTTGGAGCGGATGGGAGGGTTTTTGCCGGCGCTGGCGGCCGTCCCCTTGGCAGCGGCCGGCGCGCAGAGGGGACGTGGTGGTGTCAGACGGCGCAGGGCTCCGAGCGGGATCGTCGCCCCGGCCTGGCCTCGCTCCAGCCGGGAGCGACATTTGCCTCCTGCCATGGAGACCGTGTTTTTCTTCCTCGTTTCCTGCCCTGGCACTGCTGCCCCGCGTTGCGTTAAAGAGGCTGCCCCTGGGCAGCTGCGTTCGAACAAAGAGCTCTCTTTGGAGACGGGAAGCGCCAGGCGGGCACACGCGTGTGCATGCACACACGTGTGCAAGCCGCACGCACATACGTGCAAACACGCGTGCACACACGTGCAAACTGCATGTGCACCTGCCCGGGGAGCCTAGCCCTGCCCGCTGCAGAGATTCCGACTGGGAGCTGCCGCGGTGCTGGCGCAGATTGGGAAAAGCAGCCGCAATCTGTTCCCGAAGCCGGGGAGGCTCCGCACACGGGCTGCAGCCCGAGGCGATTAGCCCCGGGAGCCGGCGCTGCCTAACGAGCTCATTTGCATGGAGCAGGCGCCTCCAGCTGCCCTTGTGCTGCCGAGCCGCTGGAGAGGAGCCGGATGGACACAAGGAGCCGCGGGAGAAGCAGGGGCCCGGAGGCCTCCGCTTGCCCCGTTCCTGCAGCCCAGCAAGGGTTAATGGCAGAGGCTTCCCAGGCAATTACGTCCCGGCTGGAGCCTGCGGATCTGCGCGCTCCATATCCGAGGGGGATGATAAGCAGCTCTAAGAAGTTAATGATGCTGCAGGATGAGTCATTGCTCTCCCGCCGCTCTCCAGATGTTGCAGCCTGGTCCTGCAGGTCCCTGTCCCCTGCTGGGCCCTGGATAAATGAGGGGGACTTCCCATCCGGGCACCCTCAAATGGGGTGCTGGGGGCACCCGGAGAGGTGCCGTAAAGGATGGAAAGTGGGAATAAGTTTGGGGAAAGGAAAGGGAAAATGTGCCAGGAGCCTCCCAAGCTCCTCGGCAGCGGGATGCAGAAGCTGATGCAGCACATCCCGATGGGAATGCGGCAGGATGGGACCAGCCCGTGCCCCATCCCTGATGGGGTGCCTGGAAAAAATGCAAACATGGAAAATTGCAAACACAAAATGTGGATCCTTTGGGATCTCCAGCCCTGGAGATGCCCAAGCAACTCATGGGCAGGCCCATCCTGAAGGCATGCGAGCTGCAGGGGGAACGTGCCGGGCTCCAAGGACTCGCTCCCGCGGGAGCTCTCCCGGAGCGAGCGGAGCTGGGAGGCGCAGGGCTGAGTCAGGCCTGACAGGAAATGCCGGGACCTCTCCGGCCGCTGCGGCTCCAGCTGCGGCTCCTGCGGGAGGAAGCCGCCCCGCGGCGCTTGCCACAGCGCCCGGCCTGGCCGTGCGCCCGGGGAGCGCCGGGACCACGGAATTTTTCCCTGGCTTTGACTCGGTGTCTTTGCGATGCACCCGGGCCAGCCGCTGTGCTGGGGCTCAGTGTCGCCTGCGGCAGCCCCTGCCGCCCTGCGGACCCCTGCAAGCCGGTGAATGCCCAGATCCCGCCGCGGCTCCATCCGGCATCGCCGGCGTGAGGACGCGCGGATGCGATTCCTATAGGCTGCTTGCAAGGGCTCCCTGCCCAGCACCTGCCCATGGAGTGGGGGAATGGAAGTGGGAGAATCGGTGCTCGGAGTGACGCTCCCGCCCGGCCCTGTCTGCCTAGCAGCAGCTCCCAGGCTCCGGAGCCGCTGCCGGAGCGGCCGGGCCAGCGCAGCCTCTAATCCGCGCCGAGCCCTGACCTAATTCCCGGGCACGTGAGCGTGTCTCCAGGCAGAGCGCGCGGCCGCACATCAAAGCTGGAGGATGGCAACGCAGCCCGGCACGCCCGGAGACAGCGGCTCCAATCCGCGGAGCGGCGCGGGAGCCCCTCTGCCGGCAGCCGGGGCGTGGGGATTCTCCGGTGTCTGATAAGGGTTGAGCACACGCGCAGGGTTCTCTCCTCCTGCATAGCTACAAGACCTCTCTGTCGAATGGGATTGCGTTTGGGCTTTGCAATAGTGTGAGCTTTTGTTTTTTCCCCTTAGGAAACCAGACTGAACCAGCAGGAGTGAGGGGAGCCACCTCTTTACCTTCATGCAGGTGCATTTTCCCCTGGAGAAACCTCCTCCCTCCCCATGGAAATTCAAGACAACCGAGCACTTTTTAGCACAGAAAATACCCTGTTCTCTTTGACACGTTAAGTCTGGGGTCAGGAAACCAACACCTGAACCTTTTCAGCCCCTACTCCCTTTTCCGCGCGCTCTCTAGCAGTTTTCCTGCCACGGCTGCCAAATACCAGCATAATTAGGGCATTCATAGGGAAGCCGAAACCCCCGGTGGGAACCGAGAGCTCTTCCCAACACCCGCAGCTGAGACCTGGCTCTGGTTCCAGCCAGCCCCGCACCGCGGTGGAGGGAGCAGCACCGGGCTGAGCCCGGGCAAACTCATGACAAGGCGCGGGCTCCTCTATGCGCTGCCGTTGCCCGCCTGCCCTCGCCGCAGCCCTGGCCCCGGCGGGATGTGGCGCGGGGAAGCGATGAGCTCATGCTGCTGGATATAGCTCTGCCAGCAGCTCCCTGCCGCCCGCCCGGGCGCAGCCGGGGCCGCGCCGCCGCAATGGGACCGTGTCCAGCGGGGGAAATGCCCCCCAAATCAGGGCATCTCGCAGGCAGCAGCGCGTCCCGCTCTGCGCCAGGGCTGGGTTTGGGCCCGCGGATGAGTTTGCACCAAGGTGGCAGCTCCCGCTGTGCAGGGACACGAGGGGGACACTCACCCGTCAGAAGCGCCTGCTGCAGCTCGGGGTCGCCTGGGGAGCCGGGAGCCGATCCATAGGGATCCTCGCCATCCGGTCCTGGGGAACGGCCAGAGGGAAGGTCAGTGCCAGGGCCAGGTGCCGCAGGGAGCACCGTGGCTCCTGGCCCCTCCATGCACCGGAACGATGCTCCGCAGGCACCCAGCTCAGCCCTGGCCCTGCGACGGTCGCTCCTCCCGCCCACGTGTCCCACCTGGAAAACTGCCGGTACCTTTTCTTTCCAGCGCCTCGATGAGCCTCGCTACGGTGGACAGGGCCTGCTCGGGGAAGCCGGGGAGCTCGGCAGCCTCGGCCTGCGCGGGGAGCCCTGTGTGGAGAGAGGGAAGGTGGGAGCGCCGTGATGTCCCGGCCGGCCGGGCTCCCGCAGGGATCGGGGGCGCCTTCCTTGGGCGCCCGGGCACAGGACGGAGCTGCCGCTCTGGCGCAGCAGCAGCCCACGCCTTGGGTCATGGATATCCAACATTGGAGGGTCCATGGAGGGAAGAGCAGCCCCCTGGGCAGGTGTCCATGTGCTCCCTGCAGGGCACCTGCCTGCTCCTCTCCTTGGCCAAATGCTGTCCCCAGGGCAGAGCATCCTCCCCAGCACCCCGGGTCCCTGTGGGATGCCATCCTGCAAGGCCCTGGACACAACCCATGGAGCCCTCCGGACACAGGGGACAGGGCGACCAGGGACAATCAGAGGGACACAGGACCCAGGCAGGTAAGGGCCACCCTGCATCCAGCAGCCCCACAGTGCAGAGGATGCCGAGGCCTGTCCGAGCTGTGACAGCGATGGCCAGGGGTGCACACACTCCAGCTGCCTGGCCAAAAACACATACCCCGTTTTGGGCAAGGTCCTGGCTCCACGACCAGCTGCAGACAGGGAGCATTTCCTGATGGCAGCATCATAGCTGCTCCTGCGCTGAGGTTCCAGAGAGATCCCCAAACATTCCCACCCGCCGTCAGACCAGGATGGGGTCGGGAATGCCAGAGCTGACCACTTGGACCTGGCAGGGATGGGGCAGCTCAGCACCCTTCTCCTTGCTTCACTGCAAGGGCAGCCACCCGGGCCGGTGGGTTGGATCCGTGCGTGGCCCACCAAGGGCAGACAGATGCTACCTGGAAAGGCTGGAGCAGCAGCAGCTCCTTTGCCTGCTCGGCACGGAGGGCGGCTCCACTCTCACGGAAATGCATTAGGAGGAATGTGAGCAAATTCACATTCACTGTGACTCTGTGAAACTGAATAAAGATCCTGCATGCCCGTGTCTGCCGAGCTGCAGCCCGGCCAGCTTGCTCATTAGGGCTTCTCCATCCAGTGGGAAATGAAGGAAGCTGCACGTCCCTGGGGGAGACGGGTCTGGGTGCAAAAATTCCCCGTGCTGCAGCACCGCATCCCGGGGCTCGGGCGGGCAGGGGCAGCGCGCGGCTGCCGCGGTGAAACGCGCTCGAGCCGGCCAAAGCAAACATCCCCCAGCACCTCCTTCTGCAAACGGAAATGTTAAGAGTACATTTATCCGAAAAAAAAAAAAAATCTCCCTTCTCTTCCAAAAAGCTTCAGAGTTCTTCTTGCTGTTTTTTTTTTTTTTTCCCATTATGGAGAAAATCCTGCACGCCAAAGGATTTTGGTTCAAGCCACCAGGAGGTGACACAGCTGCCCCGTGCTGCAAGGATGATGCCACGAGGGTGATTTTGGTGGTATCTCGGTGTGCCGGGGACCCCCGAGCGCGTCCCCCGTCCTGCCAGGACCCCCCGTGTCACCGGCACTTGCTGCTGCTCCCCTGCAAGCCCAGCACAGGACGATGACCTGGACTTTCCAGGAGACTTTAAAGAGGGGGCAAATCTTACAGGTGTCCTTGGTGGCCCATGTGCCCAGGGCCTGGGCCAGGACGTGTCCGGCAGATGGCAGCATCCCCCAGCCATTCACCCCCAATCCTGCCTTTGTGGGCTCTTCCTTAACAGAAACTCTTCATTTATACTCTCACATTTTTTTTTTCCCTGATTTATTTCTTTTTCCTGGTTTCGCCTGAGCCCTGCACATAGGTGTGTGGTTCCTGATGGAGCACAGCAGCACGGGCTAAGTCCAAATCGATGGTTCGTGGATGGGGAAAGCTGTGGGCAGCCAAGGCCCAGGGCTGCCCCATCTCCCTGCACGAGGCCGGAGAGCTGGAGCTTCATCCAGGGCTGCCGGGTTGGTTTGCTTGTCTGCCTGGGGGCTTTTTCTCTTTAATTGTCCCTTTTTGCTGTACTTTCTGCATTGCTTTGCGACCCCTCCAGCCCCAGCTCGGCCCTTGCGAGCAGCGAGGACAGAGAGCCGCAAGCGAGCCTGGAATCCCGGGATCCCGGGATGGGTGAGAGCGCCAGGCTCCGCAGCATCCTGCAAGGTGCCTGGTTTCCAAGGCGGGACACAAAAGCTCCTGGCAGACAGGGACACCACAGACACGGACACCTGCCCAGCACTGGTGGGACCATCGGACGTGGGACCCTTGGGCTGTGCCGAGTGCGGCAGGAGGAATGTGCCGTCTCCGGAGCCAGGCGGCGGGGCCGAAGGAAGAGCCGACAAACTTGGGATGAGCATCCCGGCCACACTGTGCACCCTGGGCCCCCCTTCCACGGCTGCCCCGATGTGCTGGGACAGGGAATTCCCGGGTGAGGAACAGCCACCCCGTCCCGCCATCCCCGGCACTCACCCCAGGGCTGTCCCCCGGGCACGGGGGTCCCGGCGGGCGTCGGGGGCAGCGGCCGCGGCCTGGCCTTGGCGGGGGCGGCGGGGCCGCGCGCGGGGCCCACGTACTCCACGTAGGTGCCGGGGAAGTCGCCGCGCTCCTTGGTGCGCTCGTTGAGGCCGCTGAGCCAGCCCTGGGGGCTGCGCTCGTCGCCGTCCGGGAAGCCGGGGCCGCCGAGCGGCGCGGCCCGGCTCACGGTGAGCACGTCGCCGGGGCGCAGCGCCACGTCCTCCTCCCGCTCCTTGCGGTACTCGTAGAGCGCCCGGTACTGCAGCGCCTCCGGGGAGCCCATGGCCGCGGGCACGCTGCCCCGCGCCGGGGTGGCACTGGTGCCTCCGGCAGGGCTCCCTTCCCCGTGCACGCTCGGGCAGCGGCCCCGGGGGCTCGGCGGGCGGGCGGCCCTGGCTCAGGCGCTCTCGAGCAGCCCTCGCAGCAGCAGACAAGCGGTGGAGGCCTCGTGGGCGCCGGGCACGGCGCAGTCCCGCTCAGCGCTGCTCCCTGCCCTCCATCCGCGCGTCGCTCCACGCTCCAGGCCGGCCGCTCTGTGGGAGGGAAGCGCTCTGCCTTAGCAGCCGGGCCGCTCGCTCGGCTCCCGCTTCCCGGCGAGCTCCGCCGGCGGGGATGGGAGCCCGCGCGCCAGGGAAGCGCGGGCGGGAGCGTGGGAAGTAGGGCACGGGAGCATCACCGTGTTCCAGCAGGGGCTCCGCGTGCCCGGAGCCGCCCGCCGCGCGCGAGTCCCGCGGCCGCCGCGCCGCGGAGCCGGCGACCCCCCCGCTCCGGGACGCGCTGAACATCTCGGGCCCCCCCGTGCCGGTGCCCGTGCCGGTGCCCGTGCCGGTGCCCGGCCTTACCCGCCGCAGCGGAGCCGCAGCCGCAGCCGGAGCCGGAGCCGGGGCTGCGCCGCGGTGATGTCAGCGGGCCTCCCCCCGCCGGTGCCCGGGCCCCCCCGGCTCCGCAGCGCGGCGCGGCGCAGCGGGGCGGGCGCTGCCGCCCGCCGTGCAGGGAGCCGTCACCCCCCTTTCCTCCAAACGCTCCTGGGATGCGGCCGGCAGCGGGGCCCCCCCGCCCGCTGCCACCTCCTTGCTGAGCCGGGGGGAGAATCCGCATGTCCTGGTGCCTGGCAGGGCCCGTGGGGAAGCGCCCGGCTCTGCTGCTCGCCCGGGAAGCTCCGGGCACGAGAGCGGAGCGGTTGCATGCAGCGAGAGCGCCGGGTCTCAGCCGCCTTCTGCTGCCGGCGGCTCTGCCCTGAGGTGTCTCCTGGAGTCGCAGAAGGGCCCTAAGTTTGGGCAGGGATGAGGTGACCAAGTGTCTGGGTGCGGAGATGCTCAGCGTGATGCTCCAGAGGCACGGAGGTTTTGTTTATTTACTTATTATTTTAATCCTTGCTTCTCATGCTGCGTCCTCTGAACTGGCGATTGCTCTGTGCCTTTGCCGCAGGTTGGGCATCCTAAAAATAGCCGGCACCTAGAACAGGAGCTCTGGGAAGCGCACTCGGGCTGAATCCAGGCCAGCGCCGGAGCCGCTCCGGGAGGCTGCGGCACCGGGAGCACCATCCATGCAGGAACAGCCTTGCGGGAAGGAGACGCTCTTGGGCTCCAGAAGAAACTGAGGCACGGGTGGAGGTCGCACGGGAGGGCCAGTGTTGGCTCCTGCATGGATCCCTGCTCCGGATGGCTTCTTCTTGCTGGACTTTGACAGCAGCAGTTTCCTTTGCGAAGTCACAAGGAGCGGAGCTGCCAGGAAGTCACAGGGATTTGGCCCAGAGCCATGGAGGGGATGGGGAGCTCCTGGCCCAAGGGCCTCGCACTGGTCCTGGCACCCCGGGATGCTGCCCTGCTGGAGCGGCACCAGCCTCCGGGTGGATGGAGGATCCCGCAGGAACATCCCCAGTCTCCTAGCAACTGCGCAGCTGGATCAGGGCTAAGCGGCGGGATCCCCTGTGCCGTATTCTGAGGAATCAGGGCAGGAATTGGGTGCTGTCCCCCCAAACAGGCCCAGCCCCAGGGCTGGCAAAGGGGGGATTCAAGGCTGGCTGCTCACCCCAGGGCTGGGGAATTTGGGGAAACTGAGGCCGTGCGCCGGGCACAGGGCAAGCAGAGCCAGGCGGGAGGCGCTCGGCCCTTCTCGGCCGTCACCTCAGCCCAGCGCCGGCATCCGGGGCTCTGGATGCAGCTGCATTCGCCAGGGCCCTTGAGGCCCTCCCTCCGCTCCATTCCCAGCCCGGATCCCGGTGACAGCTGCCGTGCTGGGAATACAAGGGCTTTTTCTTCTCTCTCGCGGGCACCGCAGCTGCTGGGATGGAGCTGGAGCCGATCCTGCATCCCACATGGCAATGGACAGTCCCAGTTTGGGACCATGGGCAGAGCCCGGCTTGGCGGGGCATCAGATGGGTTTGGGGACTCATTGTGGGGAGAGACTTCCCTGGAAACCCAGGGAAACCAGGGCAGTGCTCTCATGCATTAGGTTCATCCTGAGAGGCATGCAGAGGGAATTCAACACCGTATCCTGCTCTGAACAGGGAGCTGTGTCTTGTAGGACACATCTGGAGCTGCCTGCCAGGCCCTGATTAGCTCCGCATCGTTCCCTGTTTGCCTAATGAGCAGGGAGAGCGGGAATGCAAGATTTGCTGCCCCAGCTTCTGCCTCCCCGCTGGGGCACACGACTCCTCAGCAGGAGCAGCTGCTCTCTGCTCACGCCTTTCCAAGGGGCTGTATCCCTGTTTTCCTTCCCTTTCGGGGAAAGCCCTCCGCGTGTCCCGCTGCCGGAGCCCCCGGCCGCCCACGCTGGCGGGATGTGACGTGGGGAAGGCGGATGAGGATCGGAGCGCGGCTCCGGAGCGGAGAAACCCCTTGGGAAGCGGCGCCGGCGCGGGGCTGTCCCGACATGACCCAGCAGTGTCCTCGTGACCAGCACGGCTCCCGCTCGCAGCAGCTGCCGCCTCTGCGCGCTCCCTCGTAATCAATTTGGGAGGGATTTATCCATCTTGGACACAGGCGAGCGCAAGCGGGACGTGCAGGAGGGCTGGCAGCTGCCGTGGATGAGCCCGAGGAAGCGGAGCCCACCCTTCATTAACGCCCACCCTTAATTAACGAAGCCAAAAGCTGCTCACGCTCCCCTTGCCCCATCCCTCCTCTGGGTGACTCACGGCCCAGACCCACTTTTTGGCACTTAGTAATTTTGCAGGAGAAACACCCCAAAGTCAGGAGCTGCAGCTGGTTTATCTGTTTGGTTTTGCACCCTTGTTTCCCCTGGAGCTGGAGGAAATCAGTGATTCCTCTGGCCCCAGACGCCTGGGTTTTGTTTGTTTTAGATAGCGCCGCAGTTTGCTTATGATCGCGGTGTCACTTCAAAGCTGCAAATCGAAACCAGTCACTGTCAAGAGGTCAAACTCTCTCGTCTCCTTTAGATACCTGGTTCCGTTTCAGCAGGAGAAGGAAACACTGATGAATGTGATGCCAAGTGGATTTGCAGGTCTCCAGCCCGGCTCATTCCTGGCGCACTGTCCGGGGACACAGGGTGTCACTGCCCGCTGGTCCCCATGTGAGCGACCTGGCATCTCCTGGGTGCTGCCCGGCGGATGTTTCCAGCCCAAAACTTGTGTGCGAGTGCCTGTTGCAGAGGGATCTCCCAGCTGGAGCTTCCCAAGACCCAGGTGACCGCTGATGAAGCCAAGGCTGAGAGTCCTTGAGCCGGTCCCCATCCAGACACCCAGGAAAGGGTGAGCAATAAGGCCATCGTTATCTGCCACCACCTGGGGGTCCTTGTGCCCTTTGCAGCGGGTCCCTCTGCTCACCTGAGCTGCCAGGCCTGTTGCAGCAGGGCCTGACTGCCAGCAGGCTGCAAATTCAGTGTTTCCTCCCCAGAAAAGCCCCCAAGCACCCCAGGGCTGTCATCTGGTGCCCTCCACGCAAGGGGGACTTGCCTTTGGCTTGACTCTTCCAGCTGAGCCCGAAGTGGGACATCCGTCTCCCATCTCGGACAACATGTGAGTATGAACTCCTGGGACAGAGTATTGGGAAATGATGGAGGAGGGAGAGTGCAAGCAGGGCAGCGGGCCAGCCGGGCCTTTGGGATGAGCATGAGCGGACACTCCTGGCTCTCTGGGGAGATGGAGTCCCTGCGCTGTGGGGTGGTGGGTCTTGGGGCTCAACAAGCAGCGGGATGCTCCGATGGGGCGGCAGGGATCCGGCCATGCTGCTGGTGCAGAGGGATGCGCGGGAATGCCGCCCGGCCCGTTCTGCTGCCACAAGATCAGGCATTCCTGGAGAGCCAGAAAATCCACCCTGGGCTCCCTAATTGGGCTTGGATGGTGATGGCAATGAGAAACATCCAAAACCAATTGACCTGCAGAGTTAGATGCCGGGGAACCCAGTTAAGTGGCTCCTAGCTCATCCTCCTAGTGTCCCAGTGACTGGGACAAACCCCAGCTAAGCCAGTGGCATTGCCCGGTGCCGGGCTCCTGCAGCCAGCGCTTCCACGTGTTGGGAGAGCAGCCCCAGGGATGCAGCAGAGCTCCTGGTGGCTCCCTGCAGCATCCCCATGGCCACAGGCCGGCTCGGTGGCCGATGCCCAGCTCGGTGGGCACCAAGCCCGTCTCCCACAAGGGTGTTTTGTCCTGTCCGCTGCAGATGTGCAGGGGCCACGTGTTGTTGGGACACGTGTCCGGCCGCAAACACTGAAGCCTTTGAGAGGGTCACTTTGGGAGGCGGGAATGGTATCGGGCCAGAATGGGGCATCTTTGGGGCGAGAGGCGCTGCCGCGGGGCTGCCAGGCCGCCTGGGTGCGTGCCTGCTCCCCAGGGACCGGCTTCCCGGCAGCTATTCCTTGGCCGGGCCATGCCCGGGCCTTGGTGAGGTGCCCTCACGTCACCCAAACGCAGCCCGCGGTGGCAGGGAAAGTGCCGGAGGGCCGGGGGGATCCTGCCCTCCCGCGGCCTCCTGCTCCCTCTCCGCGGGACAGCGCGGTGCTGCGATGGCAAACGCCACCACCGCGGCCGCGTGCGCCTGCCTGTGCCCAGACGGCCCCTGCCACCTCCTGGGCACAGCCCCAGGGTTCACCCGCTCACAGGGGACAGGGTGGCACCGCGTCAGGGCCAGACCAGCCCCAGGGCTCCCGCAGCGCTTCTCCATGAGCAGGAACAAGGTTCGGAGCAGGGAGCGCGGCTCGCACGAGCTTCAGGGCACCCACCAGCCATCCTGCAGCCTGCCCGTATTGCCAGTGATGGGAGCATCACCCCCGCGTGCCCGGGGGCAGCGGGACGGGACACGAGTCGCGCCAAGCGGCTGCAGCGCCGGGCGCCGGCGGCAGCCGCCCCGGACAACGCGCGGGCTCCGGAGCGGTGCCTCTTGGCACCAGAGGGCAGCAGGCGGCCGGCACCCCGTGCCCGGCGCCAGGGCCCGCGAGGGGCGGCCGGTGTGGGCGCTGCCGCCGTGGGCCGGGCACCCGCGCTCCCTTGGAGGAGGCGGTGCCGCTCCGGGCGCTCACCTGCTTAAAGGCGGCCAGGTCGGGCAGGTGCTGCACTGGGCTCTGGGCTGTGTCTCTGTGAGCTGCTCCCTGCTCAGGTAGGCTGCGCTTTGGCGGACCAGGACCAAGGGTTTGGGGACCCAGGGTGCAAGCTGAGGGGCCTCTCTGCCGTGGGAGGTGGCTCTGCTCCCCTTCCCCGGAGCGCTGGCTTTGCTGCAGCACCCCTGGGTGCTGCAGGGCTGTGCTGGGCTCCCGCTCACCACGTCTCTGTTCTCTCCCCAGGTGCAAAGATGGGGCTCTTCACGTTTATCAAGGTCATGATGATCCTCTTCAACCTGGCCATCTTTGTAAGTGCTCTTCTGGGCTCTGCTTAGCCTGGGGGTGCCTCTGCCCTGTCTGGGGGTGATGTGAACCTAGTGCCCCCCTGAACCCCTCTCCCAAACTGGGGAGCGAGGCTGGAGCAGGCAGCTCCTGGGGGGAGGCTGTGCTGTGCGTGGGTGGGTGATGCTGCCTGCCCTGGGCTCCGCTCCCCACTGTGGGGCTCCAAGCAGGTAGGTGCTGGAGGGGCTTCGGTTCCGGGAGGGAGCTGTGGGGCACCAGCCCTGGTGGCTGCCTGGTTTGGCTGGAAGCCTTTCCCTGTGGTGGGGCTGGGCAGCGGAGCCCTGGGCTGGCAGGACATTGCTGGGTGTCCCCTTGGGTGCGGTGGCCAAAGTCCAGAGCGCGGGGAAGCAGGAAGCTGTGGTGGAGCTGGGGACAGCGGCTGTTGCATCACCCCGGGTGTCCCTGCCCAGGAGGGGCTGGGGGGCACTGCAGAGGGCCGCCGCAGGTCCCTGCTGGGGTGTCTGTCCCCCCAGGGGAGCAGCCTGGGTGTGTGCTGGGACCCCAGGTGCTGGGGCTCCTGGGGCTTGTACAACAGGCGATGGTGGCAGGGGTCTCTTGCAGCCACTTTGACTTTGCCGGGGCAATAAAGCCACCTGGAAGGGGGGTGGAACTGGCACCTTTTTGGAAAGGGAGGAGGGGAAAGCGAAGCTCCCCCCAAGCTTGAAATACTCCCCCCTTGAAGCCACAGGGGCGAGTGTCCTGGCTGCGGCAGGGGAGGCGAGATCCTGACGGAGGGCAGGGCCGGGCAGGGTGGCCCGGGGTGGAAATGGCCTTGAGCTGATCTTGCGAGGTGCGTGGGAGTGACTGGGCCCAGTATTGCTCAACCGGCCGAGCGGAGCTGGCGGCAGCACCTGCCCTGGGCAGCCAGGTGGTTCCTGCTGCCCCAGCCGGACGCTTGGGCCCCGGGCAGGGTGCCGGGTGGCCAAGTCTGGCACTGCACCAGGAAAACCTGGGGAGCGGAGGAGCTCCTGCAGCAGCTCCTTGCTCATCTCCCCAGCCTGCGACTGAGCGCTGGGCTGGCAAAGAGCGGGGCTGCCCCTTCACAGAATCCCAGAATCACAGAATATTCAAGGTTGGAAGGGACCTCTAGAGATCATCTAGTCCACCCTTCCTGCTCAAGCAGGCACACCTAGAGCATGTGGCACAGGGCGGCATCCAGGCGGGTTTTGAAGACCTCCAGAGAAGGAGACTCCACAACCTCCCTGGGCAGCCTGTGCCAGGGCTCTATCACCCTCACAATGAAATACTTCCTCCTCACCTGGAGATGGAACTTCCTGGAGCTCCTTATTCCTTTTCTGCCCAAGCACCACATATATAGCAATCCAAAAAGATTGGGGATGTGGGAATGGAGACAATGCTGAGCAGGAACTCCATACTCCATATGCCTCCCTGGAAGGCAGACAGCAAGACTGCTGCTGCTCCTCTTCTTCCTCATGGCTCTGGCCAGGCTGGAGGTGCTTGCTGTGCCCTGAGTGAAACTTGGTGGGGCAGAGGAAGGAGAGAAGGAAAGGGGTGGAGAAGTGCTCCTTGCCTGAGCCTGCAGCATGGTGGCTGCTCCCAAACAGCCCTCATACCAATCCAGAAGACTTCAGGTTTTATGTGTCTGGGAAAGTGAGCCCACAGGCTGGTTGGGGAATGGGGCCCAGCCTTGTACCCCCTTGCTGGGCAGGGCTGCTGGAAAACCTGAGCCTCTGCAGTGCCCTGGGCTGAGCTTTGTTCCTGGCTCTGCCTGGGTGCCCCTTCCTGGCTTTGGGGTGGCAGCATGTGGCTGGTGGGGAGAGGGTGCAGCAGGGTGTAAGAAGCGCTGAAGCCTCCTGAGATCTGATAGGGTTCTGTCCTGTTCCTCCTCGCTCCTGAAGGACCAAGTCTGCTCTTTTCCACTCCAATTCTGGAGCAATTGGAGTTGCATCTTACCTGCTCCATGTTAAGACACTTTGTGCTTCAGCAGGGGCACGGGGGCATGGCCCTGCTCTGGGAATGCTGCTGGCCCTGCCACTCACAGGAACCAGTCACAGGATGTTTTTGGGGGGGGTCTGTCTCCACCCCAGCCAGCGGCTGTCCTCACTGCCCCCCTGGGTTATTCTGAACAGTTAATGCTGCCTTCAAACTGCAGCTGGGTGTCCCAAGAGAGGCTGAGATCTGCCAAAAAGCCTGAAGAATGAAGCTATGCCCCTATTGACAACACATGCTCCCATTCTCTAGATGTCCTTCCTAGGCTCTCTATGAACTAATGTCTCTTCTCTACCAGCTCGGTGGCGCGACCCTGCTGGGAGTTGGAATCTGGGTCGTAGTGGATGGAGAATCGTTCTTCAAGATATTTGGGGCGATTTCCACGAGCGTCCTGCAGGTTGTGAACGTCAGCTACTTCCTCATCGTCATCGGGGCCATCCTGCTGATCATTGGATTCCTGGGGTGCTGTGGAGCCCAGAAGGAGAGCAAGTGTCTCCTGATGTTGGTAAGGACATGCTCAGCAATGCTTTAGATCCTTATCAAGCCTGAGCTGGGTTTCTGGTGTGGGAGGCTGGAGGGTTACACTTCTCCACGGAGATGTCTTTTCTGCCACCTTTCTTGGTGGCAGAAGCCCTTACAGAGCAAAGTCTCCCTAAAAGGACTCTTTGATGTTCAGAGGCAGATGCAGGGCTCAAGGAGACTCCAAAATAATGTTGCTTTTGTCAAAAGCAAAACAACTTTGAGGCCTGGATGAGGCTCCTGGGAAACTAGCAAGTGCAGCAGTTCCTGACCTCTTTCCTCTTGTGTCTCCTAGTTCTTCACAGTGGTGCTGATCATCTTCATTGCTGAAGTTGCTGCTGCTGTGGTAGCTCTTGTCTACACTGGTCTTGTGAGTGCCATGTTTGAATCTTGGACTGGGCTAATTGGGGACCTTTGGGATGCCTTGGTTAAAAGCTGAGGGCTGCGTGCTCATCTTCAGCCCTGTCCAAACAGTATTGAGCTTTCTAGACTGCCCATGAAAGCCAAGTGCATGTGCTGTGTCCTGTTAGCTTCACTTGTTGACTCATTTTATATTTTGTGGCTTGGATCATGCACAGAAAACAGGACTTTTAATAACCCTGAAGTGAGGATTATGATTTGAATTTTGCTTTAAAAAAAGCAAACAAAAAGAAAAAAATACATTCAGCCTTAGTTGGTGTTGGACTAACCCTTCTCCTTCTCTGAGGGTAAGAAGCCCCGGTAAGAGGAACACTGAAAAGTACCCCGTGCTTCATGCTGAGCAATCTCAACTCCTTATTAGAAGCTAGGGAACCCATCTAGGGAGAGGTGACTACTTCAACACCAACACACTTCACCTCATCAGGCACCAGAGAAGCCACTCTCAAGGCAGACATCATTAGGCAACCTGGCTTCCTTGCTTGCGCTGCTTAGTGAATGACTCACTTGTCATAAATAGCCTCGCTGCTGTGCTGCACTGCTGTGTGGGGAAGGTGTCAATGTCCCTGAGAAGGTGTCAATGTCCTTAGGCTGCAGTTACGGCAAGGCCAGGAGCCCCTGCCTCCATATCTGATCTATTCTCTCAACTGGGACCTGAGATGGGCACTCAGGGCCCTTAGCAATACAGCGCTCACCAGAACAGTCTCTCATGGAGGCTTTTTTACCTCTTCTTCTAGGCAGAAACGCTGCTGACAGCTACAGTGACTCCCCTGTTGAAGGAAAAGTTTGGGAAGGAGCCAAGTCTTACGCAGATCTGGAATGTCACCATGAATGAGGTATGTTGAGCTGTGCGTCCTCCTGGCAGTGGCCTGGTGGCATGTAGCCCTGTGGGCTTGGTGGGATGGGAAGGTCCTGACTTCTAGCATGCCCCACCTACCTTTTGGGCTGTGACTACCTTCCAGGAATCTGGGATCTACCTCTTCAGGATCTAGCAGTGCTGGATCTGCAGGCCACGTGCTGAGGTCTGTGGGGAAGGGGAGATCTCTTCCCCTGAGAAGATCCTTGAACATTCCCATAGAGCTGGGGTGAAGCTGGGTGCCCCTGCCCCAGCTGTGGTGGGGAGGTGGCATCTTGGGAGACCTGGAGGATGTTTCTCTCACCATTTCTCTCTTCCTGTTAGCTCCATTGCTGCGGCTTGAATAACTACACAGACCTCACCGAATCTCCTTGGGTTAAGGATCGCAAATCTTACCCTGCGCCCTGTTGCTCTGGAAAGCAACCATGCAATGAAACCCTTGCTGATACAAGTGATGTTCCGGTATGAAAGCACAAGCAGCGGTTGTACAGGGTTGTCCTGGTAGGGGAGGAGGGATCGCCCTGGAGTGAGCAGGGACATGTGAACTTGGCCACCTTGCCTCTTTAGGGCTTGTTTTCCCCCTGTGTTGTGCTTTGATCTGAGATATGTTTGAGGTGAGATGCCACGTGAAGCCCCAGAGCATCTCCCCGCACATGAGGGGTGGTGGGAATCCAGAGTGTTGTATGTTCTGGGCGGCTCTGCCCCAGCAATGTGAGCCCACGCTCGTCCTCACTCTTCCCTTGCTTCCTGCAGGGCTGTTTTCATCAGCTCCTGACCGAGATCAGGAAGAACTCGGGCGTGGTGGGTGGTGTGGCAGCCGGCATCGCCGCCTTGGAGGTGAGTGCTCTGGTGTCAGCACGTCTACACCTTGCACCTGGGGATGGGCAACAGGGCTGACCTGGGTGGCTAATGCTTGAGAAGATGCTCAAGTGGCTCTGTGGACCACTGTCACCCCCAAGGTGACTACCAAGCCTTCCTCTGCAGGCACACTGGGCTCTTCCTCCTTGTGGGTGCTCAGAGTGGTGCTGTGGGCTGTGACCTGGACTCATTTCTGCCCTATCAGTGGCCTCATTCCCCTGCACAGGGAGCTCTTAAGTAAGCGGGAGGGAGATGTGAAGATGAGGGGCAGCCAAAGCACAAACGGGGGGGCTAGCTGACCCCCCAGGGCGGGGGGAGAGGCTGGCAGGGGAGCTGACTTGCCTCTTGCCCCCCACAGATCGCATCGATGGTGGTTGCCATGTACCTGTACTGCCGTCTAGATGAGAAGTGACCCCCGCACCTGCCTCGAGGGAGACCTGCCCGGCGGGCAGCATCTGCAGCGCTGTGCTCCCGGGGGTCCCCATCGCTCCCTGGGCCTGATGCTGTCCTGCGCACTGTGATTTATACCTGTGGTTTGATCTACCGAGCTGGGATCTGTAGAGTTCATATGTATATTTTTGTACTGATACGGCACAATGCACCTGTACAGAGATTTTTTTTTTTTTTTTTAAGTGTGGGGGGAAAAGTAGCTTTTCCATCTTTAATGGTGCTGAGGCTCAGTGCTCCCAGCCCCGGTGGCGTGGGACCTCTCCCCTGCTGTGTGCCCAGGGCTCTGGCTGCCCGAGCAGTGCCAGCCTATGATCGTGAGCCCCTCGCCAGGGAAGCTGGAGGCTGGAGCCAGCCCCGCTGCCGGAGCCAGCCCCGCTGCAGGTGACAATGTCACCTTCCCCTGGGGCTGGAATCGCCCTCACCCGATGCGGTGATGGGAAGGGCTCAGGGCTGCTCTCTGCTCCCCTGCCCTGGTGTGATGTGCAACCCTACAGGTCCCTGCTCCCCCGGGCCGTGATCGGGCCCTGTGTTGTGTTGTGATTTCTGTGGCAGAACCCCCTGGCCTGGGGACGGCAGCTCTAGGCTGTTATGAGGGGGAGGAGATGGGGAAAAATTGTTCGTTTTTGAATATAAATTATTTTCTGGAGCTGATCTCTTGTGCTTCAATAAAGACCTATGACTACCACCATGGCTGGGGGTAGAGGGACTACCTTGGGGGCTGTATAGGGATCAACCGAGAGCAGGGGAACACACCAGGAAAGCGCCCAGGGCGGTGGTGTTGACTCAAGAGCGGGTGTTAGGCACAGCCAGGCTGGCAAAGGTGCCCTCCCCAGCACGGGCTTATCGCAACAGCAGGAGCTGCCTCTGTCCCGACTTTTATGAGAGCTGATAATTGCAGCAGGGCACGCGCGTCCCAGCGCTCCCGTGCTCGCTTGGATGCACCTGTGGGGGAAAGTCCTGGCTCCTGCCAGTCTCTTCCTTGTCCTTTGATGGAGCCCAGTGCTGGAGGTGCCTTCCTTGGAAAACAAAAAGCCTCTTGGAAGGATGTGGTCAGCAGTGCTGGGACTGATCTCCCTCCACCCTGGGCTTTCAGCACACAGGCCACCACAGGCAGGCTTAGCAGGAGGCCTCCCTGCCTCACGTGCTCGGCCGTGGCCGCGGCAGGGCCGTGTCCCCACCCTGTGACTTAGCTGGGGACACGATGACGGTGGCGGTGCCTCTCCTCGCAGCCCGTGTGGGGAAGCAGCCCAGCAAAGGCCTCAGCAGGGGGCTCGGCCCAGGCGGGTTTCGGTGGCCACGCGGGGCGGTTGCCCTGGTGCTGTTTGCCCAGCCCGGCTCAGTTCGTCCTCCCCTCTCGCGGGAGGGGAACCCGCAGGACCAGTTTCGCCTCTTCCCACATCAGGTGGCTGCTGGGCGCCGGGTGAAGGACAATTTCTGCCTGTGGCCTTGACGCGGCAGCGGCCCCCACGCCTCTTCCCGGCCCAATGTCCCAATGTCCTGGGCCTGTTGGGGCTCCTGAGCACTGGGAAAGCTCCTTCCCGAGGCAGACGTGCTCAGGAGGGGCTCTGGGCTGCTTCGTGGTGCTCTTTGCCAGTGCCAGCTGCACGTGGCTCTCGCACCAGGGCGATTGTGAGGGCAGAGCACTTAGCACAGAGCCTGTCGCGCCCAAGGTGCTGCCCCTGGTGCCCTGCGAAGCTGGAGTAGGGCCAGAGTGGTGCCACATTTGCTGAGCACCTTTCCCTGCCCTCCTCCCACAATCAGAGCCTCCCCGCGCCACCACAAGGCACGGGGCCTTTGGAAACCATCCAGTTGCTCCAGTTGCCCTTGAAGCTACCGATAATGTCCCACGGCAATAACCCCCCTCCGTGGCACTGCCCTTCTGCGGGGGGACTCGCCCCCAAAGCAGCCCGAAACGCCCCCAGGGACACGGAACCGCAAACTTCCTTACAGCAGCGGGAGCGGCGCCGCGGGCCTGAGGTTTGCTCAGCGTGTGGCGATGCCCACGTGCGCTCTGTGTGCCCACTGCCCACACCCGTGACGCAGGGCGTGCGTGAGCGGAAGGGACACGTCCCCTGGCAGGATAAGGCCTTGGGATCGGCGGCAGCGCCTCCGCTCCCCGCTCCTGCAGGTGCCGCTTGCGGCCGGCCGTGGTCCCTGGAGCGCCCAGCCCGCTGGCACCATATTTACCCCCTCACGGTGGTGCGGGACCTTGACCATCCAGGAAACTTTGCCTCTGAGGCAAAACACGGACTTTCACCCTGCTGGGAACTGGGCATATTCCCGCCTGGGGCTGGGCAGCGGAAGCAATAAGGAAGAGGCCGGAGCACCGTGTGGAGGAAGAGCACCCAGCTCTTCATGGGCACAGAGCAGGGCAGGAGTAGGGGACTGGAGCCTGGGGAAGCACAAGGACCCAAAGAGCTGCGTGTCCTGCTTGGATAGGGGATAGGGACAGCCCAGTCCATCCCCTGCACCGTGTCCCCACAGCCCAGCGGGGCTACAGGAGCTTGGCTCCCTGTTGACCTGCTGCGACAACAGGCACCAAGCACGGACGTCACCCGTGCCAGTCCGGAGCGGCCGGGCAGCTCCCTGGAATGGGCCCATTTCCCTGGAAAGGGGCCTCCGCCTCCTGTGCTCGGTTGGGTTTCTCGGGAAAGCGCAGAGCCGCGGGGAGGAGGCGGCTTGGCAGGCTGTGCAGGCCGATAAGGGACTCGCTGGAGGCCCGTGACAAAAGCCCAGCTCTTGCCAGTGCCCAGGGAGGACTGGGATGGGGACTCGCCCAGCGGACACGGGGGCTGTACCAGGATTTCGGAGGGATGGGACTGCCTTAGGAAACAAGCCCCCCCTTCTCTCTTTGCAATTGGTTTTCCTGGGGGACGGTGTGATGACGTTCCCGGGATGAGTGGGCTGAGGAGCCGCAGGGCTTGTGGTTTTCCCAGGTGGAGCAAGTGCGCGAGCAGCGGACATGGGAGGCTGTGGGGAGGTGAGGGAAGGGGTGGCGGGGGGAAAACCTGCCGCGTTAATCATTAACACCGCGCCAGGTAGGACACAGTGTAATCACCGCGAAGGCAACGATCTGGGTTGAAGATTAATTTGCACCAGGCCTTTGTTGCGCAGGGCGCGGGAGACTGTGGCGTAGGGACGGCGCAGCGGGGGGGCACGGGCAGGGCTGCCGGCTGGATGCTCTCCCGTTGGGAAGGCACCTCCCAAGCCTGGGGCCGAGGGAAAACCCAGCATGTAGCCCCTTGCTCTGGGTGGGATAGGTGCCTCCGTGCTGCAATGCTATGGAGAGGAGGGTGCTGGAAAACAACCCCCTTGCCAGTGCTAAGGGCTGCCATGGAGAGAGGTGGTGCAGGGCAGGGGAGGAAGTGGGTTTTCCAGGCCTCATCCCTGGAAATGCAGGTATGCTGCAGAGCCGGCTGCCGCGTGGGGATGCTCCCGCAGGGCTCCCCTGTGGCTCCCGGCGGATGCGCTGTTGTTGGGTGCTTCTCTGCCTCGTTGCTCTTTGTGGGGTCTCCCTGCTCCCCCGGCATGGAGATCACCACCAAACAACCATAATGAATAAAAAATAAAAGGAAAAAGAAATAAAAGGAAACAACAAAATATATGCAAAATCTCTCCCTCCCTCCCCCCGCCTGCTGCAGAAAGGTCATGTTTCATGCCAAGGCTATTTTGCTTTTGTTTAATTATCAGTCTTCTCCAGGGACGCGGAGCAGCCTGGGCAGGTTCTGCTCTGTAACGTTACACAAAGCGAGCGAGGCCGCCGCGCGGGGGGGTCTGTCCGCAACCTGGGGACCTGCTGCTGCTGTCACACGTGCAAACAGCGCCGCGGGGCTCCTGCACCCGCTGCTTGGCCTTTGCAGACACGGGCAGCGCCCGCTGCTCGGGCGGGCAGGAGCTGCCTGGGCTCGGCTCTGGTGGCGGCTGCTTCGGGGCCTTGGCCCCGTGCCCTCCTGCTGCCGCTTCCCTTCCTTGTGGCAAGGGGCAGGTCGAGCTGTGCCCGGCCCTGGGCAGGGCTGCCCAGCACGAGGAAGAGCTGGCGCGGGAGCAGCGCCTCCGAAGAGAGCCGATCCGCCCGGTTACGTCATGCACGGCGGTCACCTCCATCCGGCCTTCGCAGCCTCCTCCCCGCGGTGCTGGTTAGGGTGGGAGGCAGGGGAGGCCCCACAGTTCCAGGACCACTTCAGGGATGAAGTCCCCCAGAAACAGAGCCTGGGGGATCAGATTGCCCTGGACACCCCTGTCCAGGAGCCGAGTGAGGGTGATGGGGGGAGTAATGGGAGGGCTGCCGGCTCCCTGCTCCACGCTGTGGGGCTGCTTGCTCGGGGCCCAGCCTGCAGGTAGCAGCAGGCAGCCCCACGGCGCAGAGCGAGAGCAGGCGGCTGGAGTTTCTAGCAAAGAAAAGATCAGCAGCGCTGAAACCATCCTGGCAGGAAGCAGCAGCCCGGGAGGAAGCAGCAGCCGCGAGGCCGGCGAGCAGCGCGCGACCTCTGCTGGCACCGGCACCGGCACCAGCACCGGCGTGGCGGCCGCGGGCCGGGCTGTGGGACACGGGCAGAGCTGCCGCCCTCCCCGGCGCCGCACTCCCGGCTGCAGAGCAGCCACCTGCAAGGGCAGCACTGAGAGAGCAGCTGAACACGCCACGGGCGCCCCAGGACCAAACTGTCCTGACACTGCTCCGCTCCCTGCACAGTGCAAGCGAAGGGGATGTCGAAGAAGTGCACCCTTCACTGCCAGGACACCCCACGGGGATTTATTTGCAAGATGGTTTGGCAGAGAGAAGCTTTGCCCTCAACGCTGTGCACCCCCAGAGTGCAGGAAAGCCTCCTTTTGATAAACAAAGCCACTGTCCCTTCCTAGGTAGGGCCAGCTTTGCTGCTGAGTCAAACTCTCCCTGCAACTTTTCCGGGCCCTCTGTTGCCACTTGGCCAACGCAGAGACCTAGGTTTCTGGAGACCCTGTCAACAGCCACCCCTGCACCCAAAACACTGCTGTTCATCTTCCTTAGCCCGTGCTGAGGCAGACGGACCAAGGCACCATCCCCAGGTTGGCAGTGGCGGTTCCGGAGCACAGAGCTGCAGACAAGACATGCGAGGCTCAACACCTTTGCAGTATTTATTCTTGAAAAAATAATTCAATTGAGAAAGCGGCAAGCGCTGGGGTTGTCCTTGCTCCCAGCCATGCCATGGCCTGGCAGCTCCCCATCCTCCCGGCTTCCTGACCACCAAACCAGAGCCTCGCGGGAGGAATGGGGATGGACGGAGCACAGCACCGAGCAGGCCCGTCTTGGTGCCAGAGAGGGAAGGAAGGAGGACGTCCAAGCCCACACGTTGAATCCTGCTGTCACTGAAAGCAAAGGGCCCTGCAGGACAGGGAGCAGCACTAGAGGACAGGGCAAGGCAGGGGCTCAAGTCTGGCCCTGTGCCTGGCTGCAGGACTGTGTCCCCCAGCCCCCAGGAGCCTGTGGTGGGCCTGACCCCCTCCTGCAGGGACGAGAAAGGAGGGAGTTGATTGAAATTTGACCTTGAGAACTGAACCACCAAGGAAAACCACTGTGACAAGGGGGGCTTTTCCAAAGCAGGACTCGAGGCGCAAGCAGCCAGCACCGGGGTTGAGGAGCGAGGAAGGGAAGCCGAGTCCCTGTCTCAGGGCATTTAAAGGACCTTTTTAAAATGCCCAAGGACCAGCTGAGGCTGCAGACCAACCCAGACACCCCCAGTACCAGAGCCCCAGAGCAGAGCCGAGAGCAGAGGGGCTGCAGCAAGGCAGTGATGACCAGAGCTCCAGGGCTGCTACCAGAAAGTCTTGAGGGCATCAGGATGAACAGGGCGCAGTGGGGACCTGTGACATCCCTGTAGCCATGCAGGCTCTGCCCACCCAGCTGCCTTGGCCCCACAGCCGAGGGGGCAGTGTAGGAGGGAGCCCACGGCTCAGGGCCCTGCTCAGAGGGCAGCTCTGCTCACATGGGCTTAGTGGGATCACGGGAGCAGATCAGGAGCTGGGTTCACATTCTCTGCTGCTGCACAAAGGAGGGAGGAAGAGAGGGAATGAATGATGGAGATGGAGGCTCACAAGAGAGGTGCTGCAGGACTGTGCCCTTGTGGGCTGCCAGCTCTCCCTGCTACATTCCTGCTATCCCCTTCCAACAAGTAATAAATAAATAAGTTAGTGTAGTGTGGATCCCATGGAGAGCTGGGGTGGGTGCTCCCAGCTGGCCTGCTGCTCAGCTCAAGAGCACCTGGCCCAAGGGTGCTGCAGCTGGAGGGTCACCCGTCACGTACCCTGCGTGTGGCCACAGAGACAGGGCTGGGCAGCAAAGCCCTTGCTGGGCACCAAGCTGAGCACAGGCGACCTGGGCAGAGAACTTGACTCTTGTTGCATGGATACAACAGGGAGGGCAGTGAGAGCAGGGAGCAGGAGTGCCCGGGATCGAGGCAACCAGTACCAGGCGGGTGGGATGGGGCCCTGGGGACGCAGGGCAGCCACCCCTCCCTCTGCACAGGGACTGCTCCGAGCCAGGCCGCCCGTGGAGCTCGGCCGCAGCGGCCCTGGCAGACGTACCGTGCTAAGGGGAGAGGGGGGAGAACGAGACCCCTTGTCCTGTGCGAGGGCCTGGGGTCCCTGGCCCCGTGGGAGGGACGGGGGCAGTACCAGAGCAAGGCCTGTGCCCGGCTGCAGCATCACTCGTGCCCAGCACTGCTTGCTGGAGGGCTCGGGCAGGTCCTGCCTCTGCATGGGGGGTGGCAGAGGGGGTGCCCTTCGCTGCTCCTCTGGCTCCACAAGGCACTTTCAGCCCTCGCCCCGGCCCAAGGCTGCTGCCCCGCGGGAGCTGGCGAGGACGGTGTGAGCGGCAGCGCAGAGCCCGGCCTGGGCCTGCTCCATCCAGGCATCTCTGCCCCCCACAACTGAGGGGAGAGGGCAGCCCCTCAGCGGCCCTCACCATGGGGAGCGCGTGTCCCCTCCGCCGGCGCGGCAAGGCCAGCTCTTCGGCAGCATTCCCTCTTGCCTACAAGCTGGGCTGCTCTGGGGCCCGTGGCCCAGGCAGTGAGCTGGGATGCAGGGAGACATCCAGTCCAGGGCAGTCTTCAAGGTGCATCCATGGTGCAGGAGGGAGAAGAGATGGTGGAAGATTCCCCTCTTCATCACTGCGCTGGGCACAAGGCCAGCCAGGCAAGAGTTAATAAATAAAAGCCGGCTGGTCGGCTGCAGCACATCCTACAAGAGCCAGCTGCTCTTCCCAGGACCTGGGGCAGGGACAGAAGGAGCCACAGGCATTGCTGAATGCCCCTCCAGCCCAAGACCAGGCATCCTCTTCCTCCAGCCTTGCCCAGGGAGCCCAGGCAAGGAGAGAAGGGAGCAGCGTTAGTAAAGAGTCTGTTAAAAAGGTTCCCATGACGTGGGGGTAGCAGATCTACAGGGAAGGATCCCATTCCAGGAAGAGGGGGACCCAAGATCTCACTTTGCAGCCTGAAGCTGGAGTTGGTGTCCGGTCACCAGCCTCCGAGGGCAGCCGCCCACTGGTCTCTCTGCCTCTCCAGTGCCCCCTTCCTCCCCAGTTGCCGCTCTCATGTCTGCTCCGCTGCAGGGACCGCTGGTGCTGCCACCGCCCCCTCCTCCTTGGCGGGGGGCTCCATGTAGATCGGGGTCACCGATGGGGGCTTCTTGGACCTGCGGGTGAGGAGGAAAAGCCAGCTGGGAGAGGGCAGGGCTGGTGGGTCCACCTCAGTGTCCTACTGCCAACATTGCTGGCCTCCCACCCCCACATACGGGCCCCTTCCTCCCTGCAGGAATCCCTCCATGCCCAGGCAGGAATCCCAGCCTGCTCCCACCACACAGATTGAGCGGGACGCTCTGCATGAGCAACGCTGGGTGATGCAGTGCCCTTGGGCAGGGATGGTGCCACAAGCAGGAGGGGACAATCCAGGTCGCTGTGCCCCCGCTACTCACGAGTAGGGAGAGGCAGGGACGCCCACCACGAGGAAGTGGTTCTTCTTGCGGAAAAGCCTCCACAGCCCCTTGTGATTTCCACGGACATCCAGGTCCCAGATGTGGAGGCACTAGGATAGAAAGGGAGAAGGAGACATCAATGTCCATAGCGTTGGATGCCCCAGAGCCTGCTGTAAAGATCAAGAGCTTAACCATCATGTGAGGGCAGCAGAAATTCTTTTGCTGAGCTGCATCAAGGCCATGGCCAGGACCAAAAGCAGAAGCCAGGCAATTCCCAGTGATGCCAAGGCCAGCGCAGGGCTGCAGACAGGCTGAGCCAGGGCCCCACCTTGGCAAGCTGAGTCCACGTGGTAAAATCAGCTTCCTGCTCCATCCTGATGAACATGACGTAGACCTTGCCCTCAGTGTCAGGCACAAAGGAGTCCTCACAAGGGTTCTTGCTGTGGTCCAAAACCTCAGCCTCGCTGTAGGAACATAATGGGGAGTGAGAGGGGACCCCATACCTACCACAGAGCACTCTAGACAGGCAAGCAGTGGCTGGGGCCACCTCTACCCTTTCTTCTGTCCCAGTTAGTTCATCCAGCACATCCTGAGGTCTCCCAGCCATCCTGCAAGCCACACACACTTACCCAAGGAGCCGATGAATTTCTATTTCGTAAGCATCCTTCTTCAGGCTGTCAAGGAAGACAGAACATAGTGATCAGGTAGTCTCAAGTAACACAGTGCAGTGTAATGCTGAAAGGCAGGTCGGAAGAGCAGACTGCCATGTGCAACACTTCCTGGGAGGGCACAGCAGCAAAAGGGCCAAAAAGCTCACCCCTGTCTGCAGGGTCAGCTCCAAGCTCTCACCACCAAACCACACACGTCTTTAGAGAAAGAAAGAAAACCCACTAGGTTGGCTACAGACATCCTGAGAGCTCACAGCTTCACAGCCAGCCTGAGGGATCAGATGCTGCGTTTCTGCAAAGGAGCCTTAGGGAACCAACATCTGTCCCAAATTGTTGCTGGGGACCCACAAGCAAGAACAAGGAGTGTTTTGTGTGCAGGCTGCTTTTGGGCTTCCTGGAGCATGGGTTAGATGAACCCCATCTCACAGAAACCACTGCAAGGAGGACTCAGTGTGGTAGGGATCAAAGTGAAGGTTGTCATGGCAGAAGGAAGGGAGATATCCCTGGCACAAAGGGACAGAGTCAGGTCATACAACAGTCCCATCCCAATCAACTCGTAATCAGCACTTACCTCTCCACATTTTTAAGCTGGACATTTGGGACTGTGTTGAACTTGTGCTTTTTGAAATAGGCCTCCTAGCAGGAAGAGAAAGGAGAGAAGGGAAAGGAGATTTGGTCTGGAGTCAGCAGTACTGGTAGGTCACCTCGAGCATCCCCACTGTCCAGGGAGTGGGCTGGGGTCACAGCTCAGCATCCAGAGAGGATGTGGCAGAACTGGGGGCGCGGGGAGGTCACTCACGTGAAAGTAGCCGTTCATGTTGAGCCCCACGATGCCAAAGTGGTAGGAGCGCGAGATGTCCGGGATGATGCACTCCCGGCCCTTCCGCTGCTCAGGCATCCGCATCCACATGTCCCAGTCCCAGAGCTGCGGAGGGGAAACTGTCATTCACGCTCAGGTTTGAGGATGTCATTTGGTAGAGGAGCTGTGAGGGAGCAGGGACCTTCCCTTCTGCCTGTTCTGGCTCAGGGGTCCACACAGCCCCAGCCTGCCCGGGCTGCTCTACAGTTGATTGCGTGGCCCTCAAGTTAGTCTGTCCCAAATCCACCCTGCTGGGGCATCCAATCCAAGGGCAGCTCAGAAAGCTTCTGGAGAAGCCAGGCCCCCTTCACAGCAGTGCCCATGAGGACTTGGACTTATTTCTGCTGATATGCATAAGAAGACAGAGCCCATCCAGGACACTCACCTTCTCCGGGGTTGGCCACTTCGGCTCCAGCTCTTCCTTGTAGAGGCTTTTGCGGAGTACCCAGCCCAGGCCTGGCATGGTTTCCACGCGGTACAGGAGCGAGGGGTCCTCAGCTGTGTGCTCGTAGCCCTGCAACATTACAGGGAGCATTCAGAGACCTGCCATTCCCCAAGGAAAACAGGAAGCTTCCTGCTTCATGGAGACTCCCAGGCTGGGGAGCAGGAAAGAGTGATTGGGAAGCCCAGGACAATTTTTTGCAAGAGTTCTATGAATGATGGGGAGAAGCCCCCCCCATCTCATCCAACTCAGGAACAGCACAAGCTGGAGCTGCCCTTGCTCTGCTGTCCTGTCTCACCCACCTGGTCGTTCCAGGCCGAGATGCAGTACAGGCTCTCATCCTCCTCCAGCAGGTAGATGGACTGGCTCAGAAAGCTATGGAAAGAGTGGCACAGCCCCTGGTCAAGAAACCTTCACAGAGGAACCAACGCAAGCCACTGTTGGGTAGTTTAATCTAACTCTTGGGCAGAGCTGGCTCTCACGGTGCAAGACTGGGCAAGAAGCACCCCACAAACTATGCTGCATCTCTGCAGACCAAGGGGACAATGAAACCATCTCCTGCCTCACACAAACCAGGAGGAGATCCACACACTACCTGATCCTGAAGATACCCATCGCTGAGGCCTAGGAAAGACAAGGACTGTCCCTCTGCAGGGATCAGACCTCTCCCGGGTGGACACCTTACTCCTAGGAAATGCTCCAACCTATAATAAGAGCTCAGGGCCCCACAGCTTTACCTGAAGAAATCAACAGAGATGTCAAGGTCTTCCTCCAGAACCACAGCAAATTTGGCCTCCTGCGGAGTGCAGAGATGTCAAAAAACTGGATGTAGAGAACCAGGACAGAGCAGAGACACCACGCGGTGTTCCCTGCCTGCACTGCTCCCTGTCCAGTGCCAGCTCCCATGAGACGGGTGTCCCTGCTGGGGAGCTCTGTGCCACCTTGCTCCTGTGAGCAAGTGGATGGACAGGGTCAGACTGTGGTCTCACTCACCGGAAACAGGTTGAAGGTTGCAGTCAGACTGGCTTTGTAGTGCTACAAGAACAGACACATCATTTCCTGCATTAGTATCGATTCCTGAACCACAGGGAGGGGCAGCCTGGCACAGATGTGGGGCTAAGCCTGCCTCCCTTGAATACAATCAGTCCTGTCCCACCTCATTGTGATGCTGGGGGCAATAACTCCACCAGGAAGGAGTTTCTCACCTGGGAAACTCTGGCATTTTTAATGCTGATGGGAGTGTGCTGGATTCCAGCGAGACCGAACAGCTCCACAACATCCATGGGCTCCTGCAACAACCAGAATGGACAAAGCTCAGGAAATGAGTGGGTCTAGGTACCTTCTCTACCCCACTGTCTGCCACACTGTCAATGTCAGCAAAATGGCAGCCAGGAGCACCCAAACCCTCTTGCCCCTCTAGTCCCAAAGCATTGCTAACCCTTGCAGCACGCCTAAGAACTTGCAGACCAGAAGTTGTATCCCAATGAGAAGCTCTGAGGGGCCTGAATCCCCGGTCCCTCATGGGCAGGGCAGAAAAAAATACGTATTTCCAGGAGCACCTACCTAATAACTGTTTAACACTGAGGCCATAATCAGCTTCACTTTCTCCTCCTGTTGCCAAGAAGGGGACTTCTCTGAACAAGTACATCATCATTGGGGTCAGAATCAGTCCAAACTGGGCTAACTGACATACTTCTACTTCAATCAGGACCCACCCTGGCCTTCTATACCCTCTTTATAAACACTCTCCCTCCCATTGCCCAGTCACAGATGGGAGAAGGAGTTCCCATTGCTCCTCTTCCTCCTTTCCTTGGTATCCAGCATGAGCATCCCAGCCACCCCCTCATAGCCAAGGGCTGAGCTCCAGTTGCCATGGCAATGGATGCTGCTATCTTTATGTGTCCTGATGTGCTGCAGCACCAGGCTGCACAAAGACACCAGCCCCCAAACCGGCCATGGTCAGAAAGGTCTGAATCCCTCACACACGATGCTCCATGGCCTTGTACAGACTCACGGGCTAGAACCCCCCAGAGCCCTGGATATCCCATATGCCTATCCCAGAGCACATCCTGCTGCTGGGGAGCCTGTGCTCGCAAGTGGGATCCTCCAATGCCCAGCTGAGCTGAAAGGAAGGTCCTTGTCCCCTCACCTCCCTCACTTGACCACAGCTTTCACAGGTCATCTGAGAACAGACCTGTCCAGGGCTGTGTGGGCCCCAGGCTCTGAGCCTGTCACCCACCAAGGCCTGGGCAATGCCGTATCCTCCTGCCCACGAGACTAAGGCTCAGCTGTAGGCATCCCCAGCAGGGCTCTCACCTCATAGTAGCCGTCAATGAAGACTGTGATCATCTCGGGATTGACTCCCTGAGCCGACAGCAAGGAGCGCAGCATCCTGGGGAAGAGACACAGGGCCCTGAGCACAGCTCCACTAGGCTTGGACCCCTCAGGAAAGGGTGTTAGACAGTACATCTCCAGAGAAAGACTATACGGACAAGCCACAGCCCAAATCCCTTGCGGTGGGAAAGGCTGCAAGCAGTTAGAATCTAGTGACCCCTTTCCCATGGCCAAGGCCTCTGCAGCAAGCTTGTCAGCATTGCTCCTGTGTCCCCAGGACCGGGCTGGACCCTGCCAGCAGGTCTGGGCCTTGCCAAGTCTCTTGATGTGAGCTAGAGAAGCGATGTCTCCGAGAAGCACTCACCTGTACAGGTAGTTGGGCCGGTTCCCTGCAATTACAGCTACAGGCACATCAAAGACTTTATTGTTTTTGAGCTGGGGGAAAAAAAAAAATGTATGTGTGAACAGGATTGGAGGAGGACAGCTGACTTAAAGCAGGATCTAAGGGGTAGCATAGATGTCACAGACGCTCTGTCTGCAAAGGCACAGGCTCAGCTGCTTCCATCATGATTATTCTAGTCATGGTAAACTGGTAGGGAAAGGGAATCCAGCTTCCCCAGTATGACCTGGCCCAGGTATATTTGCCTTACCTTTTCCAGGGCCGAAGGGGTTGCCCAAAGGCAGTTACTGCCCTCAACAGCTGCCTAAGGACAGGACCCTGCATCTGAGCTGCAAACATGGGTTCAGGGCAGCCCTCCCCCCGGAGCCCTTCCTGCTGCACCACCCCTGCACTCACAGGCTCGGGGTTGAACTCGATGGGAGTGGGGTCTTTGCAACTGCACACGCTGCCGTAACCTTCGACTTTGCTGCAAAACGTCTTGCGGCGGCGGTTCAGCTCTGTGTTGGGCCAGTGGCACTCGGCATCTAGAGGTACCAAGGAGAAAAGCAGACTGCTCATCCCCATAGCCTTGTCCTGTGCGCTCCTGACTCCACAGTGGTCTCTTCCCTGGCTCGGCCATCGTCAAGCAAGTCTTGTTGCCATGAATAAGCACCACTTCAGGATGCAGGCAGAGAATCTGCTTGGAAACCATCCCAGGTGCATGACCTCTGTGAGCGGCAATAGGCCTGGTTCAGAGAGGACTGCAGCAGACCCACACTGGAGAGATGAAGAATGGCCAGAGTGTGTTCCCATTCCCCCATCCTCACCTTGCACCAACCCTGCAATTGCCATGGAAGCAGGAAGAAGGGAAGCTCGTCCCATTAAAAATCACAACTCTGCTCCAAATAGCTTAAAATCTATCTTGGGCTGTTGTTAACAAACCCAAGGCTTAGATTTAAATACCCCCAGAGCACTGCGCAGACAACCCCCACTGATCCTTTACACCATGGCACAGACCCTATTTCCTACCTTCCAAGGATGTCAGGTGGACTTCTGTCTTCAGTAGTACAGCGTCACCCCATGTCGAGAGGGCCGGCGACTTTGCGTGCTTCTCACCGTACACCTCCCCTGGAGCAGGAGCACAGGGTCAAAACTATCCAAAGGGAGCCCACTTCCCTTGTATCAAGGGAAGAGGGATTGCATTCCCTTGTATTCCCTTGTATCAAGTCCAGAGATTGTAGCTCAGGGTAGTGGCTTGGGACTCTTCCTTTTTGGTCACTGGGGAGCTGCTGAGGGGACCTCCCATTCCTCATTCCCAGGAATGAGGTTGGCTCCTCTTTACGACTGGCTCCCTGCTCATGCACAGTATGCTGGGGATGGAGCAGGTTTATCTTAATCTGCCATTCCCCCACAAAAGGAACTATGAACTCCTTCCAGGTCTACTCTAGACTCACCTCCCTTCTTCCCTACGAAGGTCCACATGTCTCTCCAGCTTAGGAATGGTGCAACTTGGCTCCCCAGGCTTTTTAGAAGATTCTTAGCTGTGTCCTTGAGGTGGAAAGAGCCTTCATCCTGCAATGAAACACAACCACAAGGCCTTTTCCTTCCCCTGGGCCTGAGGTCTAGCTCCTAATGTGGACAAGAAAGTTGCCCGGTGATTCCAGGGATATAGAGTCCACTCCTATCCTCAGGCCAGCCAAACCTCTATGCCACTAAATCTGCTGGTGGCTTCACCATAATCCACAACGAATTCAGAGGAATCATGCTGGTTTCCTTGTGATCAAATTGTTCTAGAGCAGAGCTGTGCATCCAGAAAGGCTTCACAGGGCTGAACCTACAGCTCTTAAGAGGCCTAACCTAGACTGCACCTTTTACAGTAGCCTGGAGCCAGCACAGCCCCACATAACAGCCTGGAACTGGAACAGTCTAGGATTGGCACAGAACATTTCCTGGAAGGATTCCACCACAAATTTTTAATTTCTTATTTCCATTTTTCCATGCAGCCTTATGGTTTGGCTGCAAGTTCTGACTCGTATGCTCTTTTTGCTCTCTTGCCTAGCTCTTGGACTCACAGCAGTATTTGCAGTAAAAAAAGGGAGCAGAGGAATGAGGAAATCCATCAAGTCAGAGATATAGCCAAGCTGAGGATGAGACATTTTGGCCTAGGAATGTACGGTGACATTCAGGAAATGATAGGAATTTTAGGGTAACCTGACTCGAGATGAAGTTTTCTTTTGACACAACGATCACTTACCTTAATGGTGAAAATTAGGATGCGGCCCCGGGCAACCATGTTGAGGAAGAGTACCATGGCTTCATCCTCATGGGGAGAATAGGTGTCAAAGACCCTTTTGGCCATCACATGACCCTGTTGGTATTTAAATACAATATGCATCTTAAGTTCTATATAGCCACGATATGTAGGGGTATAAGAGTTTGCCCTGGAAGTCTGTCCTTTTCCTTAGATAACATGATGAGACACTTTTTTGTTATGCTTGGGAGCAAGTACCCAGGCAAATTCAGCCCCTGCAGCTTCACAAAGAGCACAGAGTGCCTTTTTGGGACAGCATTACCCAACTTCACCACCCTTCTTCTGCCTACTTGCTCAACACACTCCTGTTTGGGTTCACATTTCTTCTATCTGGAGACAGAGCTCAAAGACAAACTGAGAAACCAGTAAAAGCTTCCCTTGGAGCTAGGCAAACCCATAGAAACACTATGAGAACATTTTGGGTCACCACATTCTGCTCTGGCAGCTAGAGGCAAACAAGCACTACGGGACTTTTGGCCATTCTTTGCTTCATGTATACAGGTCAACAGGAAGGACAAACATGACACCTTGAGAAAGTCACATGCACAGCAACTTTACCGTGGCTTGATTTAAGACGATGACGTGGATCCCTCTTCCTTGCTCCCGAGCATCATCTTCCAAGACCTGCAAGTAGAGAAGTGATGGAAATTGTAAACCAAAACCCTTATTCTCTACCCAACCCTGCCTGTTCAACACCACAGGGTCTCCAAACAAGAGACAAGTGTCTCTTTTGACATTTTGGTTTAGTGCATGGCATTGATGGTGCCAGAGTAGGAGATGATGTGGGACAACAGCTCTGTGCCCTGTAGGCAGGAGAAGGATCCTCTTTTATACTTGTTGCCCATCATCAAAATGCTCAAACGCTCTCCTAGAAGGACTTTGTAGAAGAATTCTTCACATCATAGAAGGCTTCACTCATCCAGCCCCATCCCTCCTCTGCTCAAAGACACTACCAGCATCAGCCACTCACCGTTGTCCCATCCACAGCCACGTAGACCTTTGATCGGCTAGAATACACCTCAACATCCAAGACTTTCCTGGTGTTGGCAGGCTGCTTAGGGACCTCCATGTCCAGCATGTCATCATCTGCAGGGAAGGAATGCCCAGTCTCACCCACACCCAGAACTGCTGGCATTTTCTCTGCTCAGCCCTAGGTCCAACCATACCTGCAGGGAGGTCATACCCACCAGGCACCCCAGCTGAATAGGCCATGGGCCAGAATCTATAGGGACAGCTCAAGGGAAAAAGGTTAAATTGCAAAAGGTCTGACCCCAGCCATCCCCATAAAGCCTTCAGTAACCAGAAAAAAGGATCACACTCTGTCCCACTACTCAGCTGAAGCCTTAAGGAGACAGAGCAGGAATGGTAAAGTTAGATTTATTTTTGTTAAACCCACATGCAGAGATATCTTTCCTGCTCCTCTTTCCCATTTCCTTGCTTTCAAAGCAAGGTCATGTCACTCACCATAGTCCTGCGTGGAGTCCTCTTCCTCCTCATAAGCAGCTCTCCTGGTGTCCAAGATCAGCTTGATGTTCACAATCACAGTCACAAGCAGGAACAGGACAGCACCTGTCTGCAGGACACTGTGTTAACAACTTAGAAGCAACCACCCCGAGATGAAGCTACCTGGTAGAGCCCGCAGGGCACCCCAAGCAGATCTTGCAAGGGATTTGGCATCGTCACTTTCTGTACTATCTTCCGGGAAATGTAAAGAGAGAAATAGGGATGACCAAGCTTTAAGATGAAATGCCAGAAAAGATGATCTGCCACAAAGAGCTCTTGACACAAAAGCACAAGCCCACTTCCAGCACATCCCTGCTTCCAGATCTGTGAGTAGATTTCTGATGAAATATCCCATCAAGGCTGATGATCAAGGGTTTGGTTATCAAGGGTTTGGCAATTCAGAGTTCCAGCAGGAACCTCAGCTCTGTGCCTCCTGCAATGTCACTACATCTGTCCCATTCCTGCAACCACAGGACATACCCACAGTTATGCACATGGCAGACAGACATATACAGAGACACTGTAGGGACTGAAGCAAAGCACAGACTAGAAGCTGAGCTTAGGCCCAGCTTCAGGAAACTGCACTGTGCTATGGGCTGCAGAGCCCAGCTCACTGCCTTCCTGCCTGTAACAAACCACAAGGCAACCCACACAGAGCAATGGAGAGGCCTGTGGTTTATACAGCAGACCACGAGCACCTCCAAACTGACTATCAGCACCTCCCAGGGCAATGTTGCTCTGTGACAAAATTTAAGACAGAAGGCGTCAGACAAGTGCCAAGCACAGAGGCAGCACAGCTGCAGAGCTCCCCCAGCTGCCCCCAAGCCAAAGGGCACCTTCCAGCTCATAGCGGAGCCACCATCTGGCCCAAGTCTGATTGCTACACGATGCTGCTGCTGGATTCGGCCTGGCAGCCAAACGCTGTGGTCCCTCATCCACATGTTCCAGAGGGTTTCCCCGGATCTTCCCTGAAAACTCAGGGTCCTGGTAACCTGCCCTGCAGCATCCCAAGAGAGGTGCCTATGTGGAGGTGTCACAGGAACCAAGGAGCAGCAGGATGAGCTTGGGATGGGCTCAAGCAAGGCTGCTCATAGCACGGTCTCCTCCAAGGGTGAAGCTGGTAGAGGTCTGACCTCAAGTGGAGGCAGTTAGAGACAGAGCTTGGCTAGTTCTCAGACTCACCTCTCTTATCAAGTGTGCAAAAACTAACCCAAAACAAGTTGCCCTACAAGCACCCTGGTCCCACTTGTTTCCTCAGCATCTGAGCCTCTTTCACCTTGCGGACTCCTGTAATGGCACTTTCTCTCAGGCAGATTCTCCAAGGTCTAGTACGGGGTTGAGAACACATATAAACTTGACCTTGGTAGGGGGCACTAAATTAATCCCCCCACAGGGCAATTTACTACCTGAAAGGGGCACGTTCCTGCTATCTCTCCTGAGCAGTCAAACATGTTCAAATATCCCCTGATGAAGACAAACAGGGAAAAATGGTAACAAGATAACAGATGGACAGATAGGCAGCCTGATAACAGTTGTTACTATGGCACTTTGGCTTGTCAATTTGTCATGAGTTCAGGAATATGAGCACCTCTGAGAATCTGGGCATCAAAAGCTTTTAATTAACTGAGAATCTCAGACTTGTGGCTAAAAGCAGGTCACGTGCAGGGCCAGCTAAGCCAGGCCACACAGCCTGGCTGCTGCTGGGGACGTGGAGAAGCAGCCCCAGCTCCAGCCAGGTTACCCTGCAGAGCTGTCACAGGGCACGGGACAGCCCTGAGCAGGACTAACGGAGTGAGCTCAGCCAGAGCTGCCCACAGAGGCTAAGCTATTCTGGACTTGGCTTCCACAGCCACGGGTCTAATTTAAATATTTTTTAGCCCAGCTTCCACTTGTGTTTCAAGCCTCAGTGGCTCACAAACACACCCCTGCCTCTTTCCCAGTCTCCAAAGAGGGGTTTTTGTTCAGACACGCATGAGGACAAGATTTACAGGAGATCACTTGACGCCACTGGTCAATCCCCCAAGGACTTAAGTGGGATTTAGAGGGCCAGGAGCGAGCGGAGCAGAGCAAGCTGTGCCTGTCCTCAAAGAGACGCTCCATTTGCCAGCTCACAGAGCTCCAGGGAACACAGCACAGAGCAGTCCCCTTCCCAAGACTTTCTCCTTCCAGGCAAACACAAAACCCTTCCCTCTGCCCTTCCACAGCAAATCTAGCCCAGGTTCACCAAGCCCTGCTCATCTCAGTAACACCCTCCTTCCTGCAGCTCAGCGCCCAGGGACCAAACCCTCCTGCTTTACTTCCCCAGACACTCACCAGACCCCAGCACAGCCCGGGATTAGCCGTTTTTTAGCATAAACCCACGGCCCCAGACGGCAGCTGCCTGTGGGCTCAGGATCCCAGTGCCCCCCCAGCTGCTGGGCTCCACACCAAGCCCGCTTTGCAAAGCCCACGTGCCAGGGCTGCCGCCCTCCTCCACAGCACCACTGCGGCTGGCGCCAGCACGGGCCTGCGAGGGCAGCAACCAGTATCCTAGCTGAGAACGCCCAGGAAACCTGGGGATCCTGCTCCAGACACGCAGCAGGCCCGTGTGAAGCGAGGGGGCACTGCTGGCCGCAGCCACTGCCTCAGGGCACGGGCACAACGACAGGGGGGCCTTTTTGGGACGCGTTACGTGTCCCCGGCAGGCCGCAGCACCCAAGGGTGCTGCCGGAGCCCCTCGCGCGGCTGCTGGGCGCCCTGCTGTAGGCCCCTCACCTGGCAGAGCTTGCGCAGGGCGCGCGGGTTCATCAGCCGGTACTTGCAGGCGAGCAGCCAGCTGCGCTTGGCGGGCGGCGTCGCGCCGGGGCTGCCCTTCCGCTCCTCCATGGCGGGCGCAGCCGCGGCGCCGGGCGTCAGGACGGGCCGCGCGGCTCCATGGGGGCTCCCTGCTCGGCGGGAGGCCGCGGCGTGAGCCGCAATTCCCGCTCCTGCCCCGCGGGCCGCGCGATGCCCCCGGCCGGGCCCGGAGACACCCCCGCGTCTACTCACGGTGCGCGCGGGGAGCGGGGCCGGGCTGCGAGCACCGAGGCCGGCGCTGCGCCCAGGCCCGGGCCCGGCCTC
>JAVCKT010036674.1:0-32191 GCA_032273925.1 Rhynchotus rufescens | reverse complement strand
TTTTTTTTTTTTTTTTTGTTTGTTTGTTTGTTTCAAAATTTAAAGGAAGAAATAAAAGACTGATTGCTCTGGAGCTAATGACTTCAGACTGCACTGCAAATGACAGCCAGTTCTTCCAGGCTGTTTAAGATGGAAAGAGCAGAAGATACCTATGTCAAACTTCTCTAGATGAACAGTTGAATCTGAACTATGCTGAAGTATCTCAGACAGGCTTTGTGGCACGAGGAGCAGCTGCAGAAGGAAGCGTGCAGGCCGGCACGCTTCCCCTTCCCCTTGTGTGGAGCCCACCAGTGAGCCAGCTGGAGACTGGCCACTTAGTGCTGGAAAGGCCAGTGGACACCTGTGTTGAGTGCATCCTCTCTTCGGCAGATGGAAATAATGGGAGCCTTGAGAGGATTCTTGCTTATTGCCATTTGAGGGGTTAGACCAAGCCCACCTACGAGAGGCGCCCGGTGTATCCCATGCTCGGGTAGAAGGGAGGTCCCACCAGGGCCAAGGGGCCTTCTGCTGGGGAACGTGATGGTGAAGGCAGCTATTGCCACCAGTGAACAAGTCTCAAAAGTTCTGCAATCTTGTTCCTACACAATGCCAGGCATTCATCAATCCTGAAATTAAATGCAAAAGGGAGATTCTTAATCTAATTTCTTACTTCCACAAGAAGACTATTTTCCTTTCTTTCAACAGTTAACTGTGGTCAGTATGTTTTTCTGTCCGGCAGTCTTCTTTGTGCACATATGTATGTATGCATAATGGTGTCATTTACATACCATTAAAACTAATTAGCATCATTTGGTGACTCAGATGTACTGTAATACAAGCACAGAGTATAACTGTATTAGTAAATGCCACATTTTAATGGCAAGTGCCCTACATACTCTGTTTAATGTGCCTTATCAAAGATACACAAAGATTATAGTCTCAGTATCAGCTAAATATTGAAATAATAGATATTTGTGTGATGAATAAACTTACAAAGGATCTTAATTTTTATTCTTTTAGTTCTTGCCAATAAAACAGCAAGCTATTCATAACACAAATGTGAATTCATTTCCAGTTCAGATGATTCAAAATAGTTTCATTTTCTGGAAGGCAAGAATTTTTCACTTAGCAAAAACTGAGGTAAAAAAGCAGGAGAGGAGATGCTTAACATCACCAAAGAAAAACTTTACAGTTGGAGCTTAAAATATTTTTCTCAGATATTTTTCTATAATTGCAAATTTTCAATGATTCCAAGTTTTCATTGTGATTCAGGACAAAGTGAGTATATTTAGGAAAGCATTTGCCATGAGGCCTCCACAGGAAGACCCCGTCGGAAGGGCACAGCTGTGTCCTCGACCACCTCCCGGGCAGGTTCCTCCAGCCCTGCTGAAGGCAAATGGCACTCAGCCAGTTTCATACCAGGCAGCCCGTTTACCAGACCACAGTGGCTTAACAGTTGTTACAGATATTAATGGCTAATCAATTGCTATCGATGCAATTATTCTTCTGATCCACAAGTAGAGCCTTAGATAAATGGGCAAATATTAACTTAAGTTCCAGTTGATAACATATTCCTCCCCACACTTGTTAGTATAGACTTATCTTCTGAACTTTGATAAGACAGATTAAGGAAAAGAAAAAAAGAGTGATTCAAGCAAGGGATCACTGCTATGGGCAAACTGTACTTGGCTATCACAGGACCTTAACCTGGACTTGTCTAATGTTACATGACTTTCTGATATCCTGCCCCCAGCGGTACTATCGGAGAGAGCCCAGTGCCAGGAGAGCGCTGCCCACCGAGCCCTCAATCTGCTTTCTGCCCAAAGGAAATGCTTCTGCCATGGCCCAGAACATGGTGTTGCCTGAAGGATCCTACCTGCCAAAACCCTGGTGCCCAGGGGTCAGCAAGGGCTGAGCGCGCTGCTCCGCAGCCCCTGCACTGTGTCCCGCATCATGTAGACACGCACAAGGTGAGGCTGCCATTTGAATATTGCACCCCGTTTATCAACACAGAAATGAGAGGAAGGGACTCAAAGGATTTTCCAAAGGACAAGCTGGTGGGGATTTTGAGAGGAACAAGATTCACTGTGGTCATGGTGCATTTTACAGGTCCACTCGCACGGGGTTTGGCTGCGGCACAGCTGATGTCGATCAAGACACCCGCTCAGCTCATGAAATGCACATTTTCTTCTCAGAAAGCAAACTGTCAACTTCTAGTTCTGTATTGACTTGTTAAACAACACTTTTTTCAACTTCACTATTTCCCACAGTCAGGCCTTTACTTTGACTGCTGCAAAAATTATATTTTCGTATGACATGTTGGAACATAACTATAAATATTTTAAAGAAGGAACTCTAGCAATCAGGATGTCTTCTTTTAATGCACTATTTCTCTGACATCCTGAAAATATTTGTGCATTGATTTGCAAAAAAACAAATCTCAGTATAGGCAGGTCTTAGTGTCAACTGAAATAGCATAGGGAGCAGTGAAAGAAGCAACTATTACATCTTGCTTCCTCTTTCTGCACAATCTGAATTCTATAAGCAAGATTACAGATCTACAAGAACAAGCTGGGGCTGCTAGTAAACTGTCCAGGGCCAATTCCCTGTCCCTTGAGTTTTTAAATCAAGGTTGGATGTATTTCTAAACTATGTGCTGTAGCTCAGCCACAAGCTCCATGCAGGAGTCACTGAGTGAAACTCTCTGGATTATTGGAACTTTATAATGATTATAATGGTTCCTGCTGTTCTTAAAAATCTGCTATATATGTGAAATAGAAACTATAGGTGCAATCCTTCACTAGTGCAAAGTCCTGCGGAAGAACTTTAAACAGACTTCAGCCAAAGTACTCAGAAAATCTTAGACCACCCTGTATTCGGGGGGAAAAAACCCTAAGTGAGGCACAGTGAGGAACAGCTATTTCAAGTTTTTTAATGTTTTGTTTTGCACACTATGAAAGAAAATGGAAAGCATTGCCTTCTGTCCTAGGGTCATGGCTGGAAGAAAAAGCCCAGCTGGGACCCCTTGTGGAACGCAAAGCAAGTTTAACTCCAATCTGCCTCTGCTCTCCATGGTGTCTGCTGGAGGAGCAGGTAAGCATCTCCAGGAATGAAATCCTACGGGCCCTCTTGGGTCCAAGAGTCCAAAAGGGTGAGGAGTTTCGAAAGGGCTGGAGTCAGTGGTGGCTTTGTCACATATCGTATGGGCCCACAGAAAAGCCACCCTAATGAATAACGCTGTGGCACCAGGGTAGGAGGACAGGTACGTGGCGGTGCAGTAAGGAGGAAAGTCTGATCTGCGAACGCCCTCATTTCTCCATTTCAACCATGTATATTGGAGAATAATATTTACCAAGGGAAATGCTGAACCTACAACTCACTAATATAAATCATCTCTTGATGGGCAAAACACAAGAAATTGCCTCAAGATCTGCGGTGCTTTGGGTAGCACATGACTTCAGGTCACTGCATGTGGCCAAGGGATATTCCTGGGATGGACAGGTGCCCTCTGCTCCCTTCCCTGAGACACAAAAACAGGCAAGAAGGCAGACAGTAGCTGCAAATATTTCCACACACACTGTACATGGGTATTACGAAACACACAGGTTCCACCATAAAAGGATTATATGACTCTTCCCTGGCGTCTGAAATGCACATTATATCACCAAACAAAGGAAATTATGCAAAGACAGCCCCAAAGGCAGAATAACCATGATCCGCTCGTACTTGTAAATACAGGGTAAATACTTACTAGCCACAATTAATTACCTGCCTCTGCTCATTTTGTTAAATGATCAAAGTAATACATCTGCTGGTTGCAAATGAATGTATTCGTGCAAAATCACATTTATACGAGAGCAGTGCAGGGCCAGATCCTGCAGTATTTGTCATTATTCACACACAACTCACCCGATGGAGGGAATTACTTCTAATTAGTTAGCATCAGGACTGCAGGATACAGCCACGGCTCTGCAGCGTTAGGGCGATGAGGATGTATAGCAGAGTAGGGGCAGAATCAATTGTTCTTAGGTTGCTCTTTCTCATCAGCCCACCTGACGCACATGAAATATTAGTGAAATCCATTTCGGAAAGACCAGACCCTGTGCTGGAAGCACCGCAGTCAGTTCCTCAGCGGGCTCTTCCAGGAACACTTCAGGGATTAGGATGGGAGGGTGTAACTCCCTTTCCTGCAGGACTCCAGCAGCAGATACAACCAGCCCTGTCCTGGGATACTCTGCTGTGCTCCGTGACTCACGTGCGCTCCCAAACCAACTGCATTTCCCCCCTGCAGCAGCAGCTGTGCACAGACCATTAGCAGAGCCTCAACTTACTTGTCTCTTCATTCCTCTGGATCTTGTGCATCAGCACAGACTCATGGTCAGGTTCTCCAGGGAACGTTTTGCCGGCTCCACCACTCCCAAACATTTCTATTCCCCACTTCAAAGCCCATGGGGTCAGTTATCCCTCTGCACGACAAAACGGGAACGATGCCTCCAAGCACCCAAGTGTTTGCCAGGCTACAGCACAATTATATTATCAGCCCATCCAGAGGGCTGAAGCAAAGCAGTAAGGATACAAACAGGTCATTGAAGCCCTTTGGTGACTACCTGAAGTAGGTTTTGGAGGTAGACAGCTAATATCCAACTCAAGCAACGTTTGTATACCGAAGGCAGAAGCTTCACAGATTTTAGCAAATAGCAAATCTGGCCCATAGTTTTGCTATCCCCATGAGAACTTTGCACTTTCCTCCCTGACATGGAAGGAAAGCCTTGCAATAAAGGTATGGAAGAGGGCTCACTGCAAACTTTGTTAATGTGTTTTGGGGAATTCTACTTAGTGCCAGTGCAAACCCATTAAAACCCATTAATAGGCATAAACGAATAGATTTAATTTCTTTCAGGAATTGTTTGTTGCTCTATTTGATCATGCTACTTCTCTAGCTCCTAATATTTTTGGATAATGTTCTTGCCTTCACTTGTAATCACTCTTTATTTGGTGTAGAAGATGGATTTTTCCAATTTTGTGCTATTATATACCTTAGCATGGAAAGGATTAGATTTTTTTTCTTTTTCCTTTTAGTCCTTATTTAACTGCTTGTGAGCTTCAGGGATTTATATCCCAGTAGGTCTAATTCCAGGATTATAGGTATCTAGACATCCAGTAAATCATTTAGTAGCATATAGGTTTAAGGCAACTCCAAATAAGCCCTCCAGTTAGCTCTCTGGCTAAAAATGAAGCACTGGCGAGAAGCACCAGATTTGAACAAGAGTTATGAAGTAATGCAGAATCACTAATTTAGACTCCGATTCTACTCCCTTTAAAGTCACTGATAAAATTTAGACTCGCTTTGGTGAGAACATGGCAAGGCCTCTAAACCCTGTTGCTTTAGAAGCTTTCCTTCTTCCCAGCCAAATGCTAATCAAAGTCTCCTTCTCTGATTTAAGGTTTAGCTCTCATTCCTACAACTGTTGCCTTTTTATTTAGATAAACACTGTCAGGTTGAGTTGACCCAAAATTTAGATTTATTAAAAATGAAATAAAAAGAGCAACAGAAAGCTTTCTGTATTTATTTTTCTAAATTCTAGTGAAAACAGCTTTTTGGTTTAGACTTCGATTTTCCTTGGCATCATCCACAGCCTGAACATTGCAGCACTGTGCTTGTACCTGAAAATAAATAATGGACAGTGGAAAGTGAATTTGAGTTGCATGTTTTCCTTGTTTGGTCTTAGTGACAAGCATGTGATATTAGAGATTAAGAGCAAATTTGGTCCCTTAGGATCTACCATTAGGAACAATCAAAAGCAATACTAATGGCAAAGGCGGTCATGGCTTTTAAGCATGTCTTTGAACCTGTTCATATGCCTTCAAAGATGGCAGGGCTGAGCGAGGAGGGCTCTGCCCTGGCAGCGAGCTTAGTTAAACAAGGCCCGGTGCCAGTTCTCACCAGGCGTGTCTGAGGTTTGTCACCCTGCGTGTCAGGCAGGGCTTTGCCCATGGCAGCTCAGCAGCAGCGCGGCAGCCCTACAGGTGCTTCAAGGTCAGGTTTCTGTTTGGGCTGGCACGCAGGAGGGAGCTAAATCCACCACGTCACGTGTTTGCAGAACCAAGCGACTCTCCAAGCACTGGGAGAAGCTCTGCACCTGCCGGCACCACGGAGCAAGGGCCTGTGAGACACAAACGGCAGCGCGGGGCCCTGGCCCTGTTTGCTCAGATAGGACCTGGAAGAGACCAGGCCTAACCCGGGTGAGGCAAGTGATAAACCTGAGCATCCCTCCCACCCTTAAGGGTAGCTGCCTGTTAGACTCTCTTAGTACTGGGCGTGCCCAAGAGGGAGCCTAGAAGAACTGCCGCAGCCAGAACTAACAAGTGCTCTGCTTTTGTGCAACAGACACGAAGCGGCCTCTCCAGACGGGAGGCTTTTTGCCCGCGTGAGTGTCAACGCAGAGTTCATCTGAGGTGAGTTCTGTGGTGAAGGGAAAGGTGAGGTTAGGTGAGGAGCCCTTCCCATCAAAGCAAACTTGACGGAAGGCCAGGACTGCAGGGCTGGATTAGGACCGGGCACATCCCAGCATGGAGAGCGCTGAGTAAGAGGCCTCAGCGCAGGACGGCGCCGAGTCTGAGCAGGGCACCTCGCAGCTGCCCTCCTGTGTGCTGTGGGAATGGGGTGCACGTTTCACGGGTCCCTCCGCGCTACCCGCCACCCGAGGCACCACCACGGGAATCAGGGGACACCTCAGAGATCCGGGAGCTTCTCTCCTTACTGTGCAAGGGATGCTCAGCCCCGTCCGTTCACATTGCCTTGACTTAGCCAATTTATAAAAGAATGAACACCAAATATGGAGAAATAATGCAAACTACTGCGGCATGTCGTCCTGCTGCACTGCTCAGAAAATGTCATGAGTGACCAGAGCCTGTCAACAAACCTGCCTCCGAGTGCAGGATCAGCAGCCGCAGAACCAGGCAACATCTAAATCCACCACCCGTCCAGTAACATCTCTGCCTGAATATGACAGATAAGGATTTCAGGAAGGCATGTCAAAGATAAAAGGTAAGCCACCCCCTTGCTCTTGTTTAATTTCCCTTCCAATTTCCTAAAAGGCCTGTTGCCGGACTGACTGTCACCAAAAAGATACAGGGCCCAATTTACAGCCATTGCGCAGAACTGCAGTAAGCGTTTGCAGTCTATAATTTTCAAGTAACACCACATTTATGAAAACTGCAACAATCCCTTTTGCCGTGATTTGTAGACGCCAGTGCCAGAAAAGCCACCTCACTCATGTAACAGAGAGCAAGAAGCGAGGGAAAAATAGGAAGAGAAACAAACTGGCTGCTGCCTCAGCACGTAGGCTACAAAATAAAAAAATAAAAATGTCTTAAAAGTGTTAATGAAAAAGCCACTATGAGTAGAAGGGAAGATTAGAGCTGACAAGTTGGCCATAGGGCCTTCTTGAGGCTCTTCCAGACAGAACTGAGACAAGATGACAATTTGAGAAATCAAACTGTGCTGACGTGGGCTGTATTTTCATAAATTTCCTGCTCCTTTTAGTTTATATTGATAAAAAAATCTGTGGAAAAAAATATAGTTAAGGCCTTAGTCTTGTGGAGTTCTAGTCATCCTGTACCAGCGCTTTGAAACAAATGCAAGGGCAACTGAAATGCCTGCCCACAGCAGGCAATATGTTAAATTTACTGCATAATCATCTGGGTTTTTTTTTTTTCACCACAGATCTGATCTGAATGGAAAGAGTTCAGCGTGCATTGGATGGAGTCCTGGATCGTCCTGCAGTTTTTAGTGACAGCAATGTTACTACTGTTGGAGTCAACCAGAAGATATTTGGGCTAGGATGTTTTGATTTTTTTTTTCATAATACTATCAAAAACAGCAGAAAAAAATGCATAAGGTCAAACCCATTTTAAAAAACAGTTAAATTCTGTCTGAATAAGTGATAAACTTCTAGTACTTGGGGAATTCTTATTAAAAAAATTGAGTGTTTTATAAATGTCTGAAAGAGCAAGCCAGGCTTCCTCTCCCTTTACCTTCCCAGAGTTAAAGCCAGAGCTCCACATTATCACATTTAGCTCACTCTGTGCTTCAGGCAACTTCAAAGTAATAAGCTGAAGTGTCTCCTTTTCCCCTCAGAATAACAACTCCTTAATTAAATAAATGATACTCCTGCCTTTAACTTGGCTGTTTGGGAATTTCTTTCCCAATTTGACTTTTGAGAACCCGGATTTTTTTCTAAATTGCTCAGCTTAAGCAAAGGGAACATGAGTGATTTTTTCAATTACATCATTTTGTTTTTATCATCTTCATTATCATCATTATTATTGTCATGATCTTTGGTGTTTCAGTCATTACCTAGCCAAGATGCACGGCGCTGCCCAGCACGTAGTCTGCCTTGGTGCCTCACAGGAGCCCAGCCACGCAGAGAGGAGAGGTCCAACCACGAGTTTATCTCAGTGCATCTAGAGCTGTTCCTGAACTGCACAAACACCAGCGCAGCGTGCTGGAGGCTGGCAGGTTCAGGGCTTCTCCTCGGGCAGGGACTGCACTAAGAAGGATGTTTCAGGCAAATGGGCTTTCATGAGCTTCACTCAGTTGTGCAGCTGTATTGCTATTCTGATGCTCACTCCACCTTCTCTGAGGCTGTAAGGGCAAATCTTGATCCCCTCTGAGCAGAGAGGTTTGGAAAGGCAATGAAATAGGCCTGTCTTCATGTATAGGAAGCGAGGAAGGCAAGATGGACTTCAAAAGACCTTACACTCCATAACTCTTCCCTCCTTCACCTCAGCAGAGAAACGGAGCTCACTGCTGCTACTGCAGTGACCATGCCTAAAGGCAGGACATTTCTGTGAGGGCCTCCCATAGACCTGGATGCTACTTTGGGGTCAGAAAGCACACCCTGCTATGGTGAAACTGGCCTTTAGGGAAACAAGAATCCTCTGGACTTCTGAAAGAACCTACAAGAGCTGGAGCTGATGCAGGCAGAGTTCCTGCCTCAGTCTCAAGGTCAGTGGCTTGCAGGCCATTCACTTGCACTTCTGGCCAGTTTCTGTTCAGTGAAGTCCAGAGAGATGAGAAATGTTTCTCTAAAAGAAAGTACTTCATTTATGGAAAGCTGACCTAGGCAGTAGGAAGTCCAGGTGGATATGCTCTCAACGTCTGGACATCAGGATGCCTGGAGACACCAGGAGGCAGCCCAGCAAGGAGCCTCGCGGCACAGCAGCGCTGAGCAGGGAGCAGCAGGAGCTCTCCAGCTCCCTGGTTTCCGTCCTTTCCCTACCTGACCAACCAAGGCTCCCTCACACTCACAGGTGGGACTTGTAATGAAAGCAGTTATGTAAGAGCAGAAAGTTTGATTCACCACACCGCCACACTGGCAACACGTTTACACAACCTCCCCACCCAAAATCAAGAGGCTTAACCTGTAGGGATAATTGCTTCCCTTTGGCAAGGGCGGCAGAGAACACTTGGAAAGGAAATCAAAGGAGCGTAAAAGGGAAAGCAATATCATTTGGGATAATTGGAGTAAAGAGGTAATGCATATCTCCGTGTCACGGATGAGACTGGCCGACGCAATACACATTCATGCTTATCTCAGAATTGCATTTATCGAAGTAAACTGAGCTTAAGTTAAAAGCAAGCACATAAATCCTCTCTCATTGTCATCTCACAACTCACGGCAGCTGCTAATTATATTACAGATCTTCCAGAAGTACGTACAGTAATTACCAGTTTCAACCACACCATTAGACTTGCAAATACAGTTTGCTCTTTGCAAGTCTGTCAGGAACAAAGTATTAGGGTCGGACCAACAAAGGAGCAAGTGAGCACGGACTCACAAAGCCAAGTGGGAATCCCCAGCTCTCCTGGACCTGCTCTGCTCTGCACAGGTTGAACACACCACCTGCCAGGGCGCACACACATTTACCTGATGAATTATTTAGTTCTGGCTTGCTCACCAAAGCTAGAAGTTATTTCAGGCTTTCTTGTCAGACCAACTCACAGTGATTATCTGGATCTGAATTAGGCCCAAAGCCAGTTTATAGGAATTACTTACAGCTCTCTTTATGTCTTAAAATATTACAGAAAGAAAAAAAAATGATATTATTGTCCTTAGACCAGGAGTAATTTCAATGCCTAGGGATTCTAAGGAATTCTTGATATTGCATCCATGTGCAGATGAAGGGAAACATGTTTATCTCTGCCTTGTTTAGCGTTACTTATTAAAAAAAAAAAAGGACAAAACTGAAATTTAATTGAATAACCAGGGTGTGGTTTTGCTAACCACTTTCTCCACAACCACAGCTGAAGATAAACAATGCTACCAGACATAAATCTTAAGTATTATTTTTATATGAACACATACATAGGAAGAACCTTGTTTATTACTAATTTGTTCTGTTTGTTTGGATTTCATATCTACTGAGCTCTGACTGCAATTCTTAAACCATTAGGAATTATGCAGGCAAGAGATTAAAGTGCTGGCATCTACAATAGAGTTTCTAAAAGCATTATATATGACTTATGAGCTGAACTTCCCAAATGAACACTGATTTGGGTACTGCAGTATTTACATATCACGGAAAGTCACCAAGAATCCTAAGTGACATAATTAATTTTAAAAATTTCAACCCCTCCTTAATTAAATGATAATGTATTCTTAAGTCCAAAATATTTTTTCCATAAAAACACAGAAATACTAATCTATATCTGTTCAGAATTAAACCTTTTTCAACATTACAAATCCAAGTACAAACATTACTCCAATCCAGGTTTCCTCAAAAGGGTGGCAGGACCATGACAGAGCAGACAAAGGGCTGCTTCTTATTTTAGTCCAGTCTGGCCATTTTAGTCCCATAACCTCCTCCCCGCTCAAGCACAGCCTATCCTGTGAAGCCACAATAATAAGATACGAGTACGTATTTTTGTTGTGAATTATAACTTGCAAAACATGTTGACACCTTTCCTGGAAAAGTTCTGTGCAAGTGCAAAGGCAGATTACTGATGAGAATAAGGCATGCAGTCATTCAGACAAAGAAATCCTCATAGAGCTTTGCTGCTTCAGGGTCTGCTGCAGCAAAGTGCTGAGTTTCTTCCATTCTCATTCAGAGTAAAAGTGGAAATAGGAGTGGAAAATACTTCTGTGCTCAGCTGGATGAGCAAAGTTTAATGTGTAATAACCTCCTTGGGAAAAGTATCTAAAGAAGAGTTGCAAGATTAATATCCTATTTCCAGGCTTTTATACTACTCGGCAAACACTCAAATCTAACAGAGAACCAAGGGAAAGATTAAAGAGCCAAAGGCCACAGACCTGTTTCAACTAGTGTAGTGGGTTCAAAGTTTCCTCTAAGATCTTAGGCTATAGTTTCTAGATATCACAGCAGTACAAAACCTAGTCAGTCCCACAGATAAGCTCTTATTTATTCTAGATGAATCGAGAAAATACAACAAATGACACCTTGGACCTTGCTCTTAGTCATAACTGATACTTGATTATTTTGGTTACTCACCAAAAAGCAATTTCAGTATAAGCCTTCAGAAATATTTAGGAGCTAAATGAGCTACAAAAAAAAGAACAAAGCAGCAGCTGGTACTGAGAAGAAGGTAGGTGGGAAAATACTTAGGCCCGTTCATCAAAGTGAAAGAGCATCCCAGTGCCTGCAGCAGTTGATATTCCTGATCTTACTGAACACTTACTGTGACTCCTATCGACTCCAGGGTTGGCAGGTGTGAGAGCAAACAGGGGAGTCAGTGTGAAAGAAAGCAAAGAGAACAAAGAAGGAATAATGCAGGGTCCTCACCTACCTGAGCCTGGCATCTGCAATTCCCTGGCTGTTACATGGTCTTTGACATAGCACTGCTCTTAGCCCGGCTAATGGGTGCAATCCAGATCCTTATGTTCACAGCAAGATCCAGTTTTTACCAATGGGAATGCCAAGAGGAATCCTTCCTTTCCCTCCAGCTGCCTGACAGGAACAAACACAGTTCATCTTCAGGAGGGCACACCATTTAACTGTCCTCCCTGAAATTAAGCACAGCAAAAGAAGATTTTAGCACAGATGCTGAGCCTAATATGGAGTGAATGAAAATGGTGGAAGAACATAATCAGCATTTATTATGCTTCAGTAGCACATAGTTACTACTTCAAATATGACTGATCCTCCAAAATGCCAGGTACTGAGCACAGGCTGGAGGTCTGGCCTTGCTCTAGACAGCACAAAATCCAGAAGACAAAAAGGTGAACAAGAAGGGGAGAGAGAAAGCAGAGTATGTGAAAGACAGTAAGCAGAGTAAGCTCACTTTCATCCTCTAAAGGAAAAACATAGACCAGCTTTTTCCTTTTCTTAACAAACATAAAAAAAATTCTCAGGCTGCAAAAACTTTAGGAGTTATCTCATGTCCTTAGCTAATTAACTGTTGAAGCCCTATGCACTTAGCAAGATCTAGGCTATAACACCTTTTGTCAACTTACTTTCCTCTTGCAAGCTCTTTCCCATAAAGAGAATCAAAACTAACTCTGCTGATAGCCAAGGAAACCCAAAAGTTTTCAGTAAGGTTGAAATGATCTCAGATCTGACGACCAGTGTCTGTCCTTTGCAGCGAGACCCCCGGGAACGTTTCTGACAGCTCACAACAGCTGTCACAGTCGGGCAGCCTCAAATTGGGAAAATGTGCACTGAGCTTCAATGCATTGACATCGAGGTCATTGAGAAACCAGTTTAAAACAGGAAACAGCTCTAACCCCATGGATTATAAAGATTCTATATAACTATAACAGATGCTTACAGTAAATTCCATTATAAGGAACCTCCACCAATAGCTAGAGCTGTAAGCTCTTAAAAACACGGGGTGTGTCACTCCATGCCTGGGATCAAGGTCATGTCTTGAATAATAAATCAATACAACTGAGCTGGCATGGAGAAGGTATGAGACACTGTCATTACTCTAGCCCGGTCTCAGCTCTTCCACAGACATTTAATCCAAAGTAAAGTTTTACACTCCTGAGGTTACACTGCACCACCCTGGAACAAACAGCTCTCATCCAGTGACAAGGCTGCTGCTTAAACCTAGATTGTCTGTAGACTGTCACCGAGCTGTCTGCGCCCGGCCCGGCTCAGCAAGGCAGGTGAGCAGCCCCTGCCTCTTCCTGCGAGCAGCTCTTCCTGGCAGCTACTCCCAGGGCTGGAAAATAAATTGCAGACCATTATCAGACTCTTTGGTAATTGCTGCAGGATGGCAACTGAGAGTGCAATAAATCACAACATCATTGTGCTAAGGCCTAACTGGTCCAGCATATTTTTGCTTGAGCTGGTTAATGCAGAAGTGGTATAGACTACAATGGTACATAAATATACCCTACATACTGGCCAACTTGCATGGAAGCTTCTCTGCAATTGTTCAAATTATTCACATGTTTTAAATTAATAAAAAATAACATTATCTACAATAGAAATGTTGTGGCTTTTAACTCAGCAGGAAAGCAATTCTTCAGCCTTTAAATACAAGAGCCTTGAACTCTGTACAAGGCATTATATTTATTGTGAGAGCACCATATAGGACGATTGAGAGCTAAGCTTTGGTGTTTTTTCATTGTTTGCATTTGGTCTATAAGGCAAAAGCCCAGTGACCAATTATATCTTGGTATGTACGTGCATATCATATAGTTTCCAGTAAGATTTCTCACGCCCAAAGAGAGTCACCTGCTCTAAGCAAAGCTCTCCAAAGTCCAACACAATATGAATTTCAAAACTCATATGTTAAAAGGAATAAGTTGAAAAAACAATCCTATGGTCATGTGAAAAGAAGAAGTTTGAAGGGATTTCCCTTGGGATATTCCAAGAACATGTATGATCCCAGGCGCTGCGCCAACAGGATCCAGGCATAGCAGCGAGGTGCAAGACAGGGAGGAGTCAGCTCAGCAAAATGTGCATTTCATGTTCAGCCAAGGAGCAGCATTAACAGGACTTGTGGACTTGCCAAGTGCCCGGAGAAGAGCATAAGGATGGAGCGGAGGGAAAGGAAATAAATAAAACTGAGGAGAGAAAATTATCTATAACAGAATTTTGTTCCTCCCTCCCACTCCAGACGAGCTCATCAAAGCCAAAAGGTAATTCCACTCATCACAGTATCTTCCATCTTGTTCAGATTTCATCCATGAATAAGCAATGGGATTTATACCAGACAACTGGAAATCTACCAAAAATGCAGTCCTCTGACATGCTAGCAAAGCTGGAATTAGATAAAACATTCATGAGAAAGACCCACAGATTTAGTGGATGCAACTTTCATAAATGCTGGTGCTCAGAAAGAGCAGCTTTATAGAAAACATTTGTCCCCAGTTTACAGAGTCTCTGCTGAAATCAGTTTAAGCTTCCTCTGCATCAAATGCATCACTTCTTTCCTTTCTTGATGATGGCATTGTAATTATTTGCATGTATGGAACAGGTTAGGGTTATTACAATCACATTTTGATCAAAAAACTATTAATGATCTGTCCCGGGAATACGAAGTATCATTCGTTTGGGCTGATGGCATCTTTGTGATGGAAGGCATATTTTTTAAATTGAGTTCTTGCAGAAGGTTTGCTCAGTCTCTGTTTTAATCCACCAGCATCATGCTCATGGAGGCAAGGCCAGGACAAGGGCTCGCGGAGCAGCTCAGCAGCAGCAAGCGGCATGAGACCTTCTCTCCCCTGCTCTGCTCCCTAGATTGTGCTCTGAAAACTGGCAATATGCTCCGTACAGACTGCAGGCAACGGGCTCCTCACTTAGGAGGCTGGGTGAGGCACTGCTACGCAGAGATCCCTACTTAATTGAGAGCTGACAGCTATTTACATCACCAAGGATTTAGCGGCGCTGCTACCGCTCTTATGACAAGAAGAGTAGCTTTGAACACTGCAGAGTTTGCTTCCAAATCTTTTACACTTTGACAGTCTCCTAATCATTCAGCAAATAAATTGTGGAAGTCCCTAAACAGCATTTTCAAAACTGACAGTTATACAGCTGCCATCTTTACAATAGCTACTCCAGGGTGACTATTATTTTTGGAGCTGTTGAGGGTTTTTGATTGTTTAAGGGGAAAAAAAAAGAGGCTGCTGTTAGGATTGCTAACCCAATAAGCTCTTACTATTATTCGAAGAAAGTGAAAAGCTATTGATGTTATAGAACAATCAGTGATGGTGGCTCCTATACCACTATATGCCTATATAAATGCAAGTTCTGCTGCTACTGAGACCTAAGAGAATATATTCAAGTGCAGGCTCTTTGCCACCACTCTCACATTATTTTGATGTTATCATACTGCTCAAATTGAATGAAAGAAGCGCAGTCAAAGTAGAGGCCCTTGTTCAGACTCAATTAAATTTACAGCATCAGAGAGAAAAATATAGAAAGACACAATCCACAAAACTTCTCTTTCTACAAAACATTTTGCTGACTGCAATTACATCAATAAAAAGGAAATTCTTATTTACCAGAGTGGATATTGGCAGGGGAATTGCTAAAATAGCAATTGCTAATTCCAGCACTGTCAGACACTTCAGTTTGCCAAATACCCATACTGATTTCTAAGCACGTTCCTGCTGCATTCCTCTCCCACCGTGACCATTCTCACCAGCAACGTTGATGCTGAAAACCAACCTACCAAGAGAGCAGTTCAGCTACCATCAGTGGTGCCGTTAGGCACCGGGGCGGTAGCTGAACTACAGAAAGGGCCGCGTTTCTCCAAGGCACCTTGGACACGTCCTGAAAGCCTCGCTGGATGGAGACTGCCAGTCTTGGCTGTGCCCGCGGAACTGGCTTCTCAGAACGAGTCCCAGCACATGTTCTTAGAACTGCAGTCAACTAATACAAGCGCCTAATCTTCGAGCTGCACAAGGGACACGCTATCCCATCGACAGTGATTGAAGTATTTATCACTTTACCACTTGTTTTCCTCGCAGCAGGGAATCATTTATCTGCAGTGTCACCTACAGAATGGCGGGTGTTGTCAGGGGAGCAAAGTCCCGCATCAGGGTATGTAACAAACATTAACCACTTCATCCCACCTCACTGGGCACTACTTTAATTTCATTATTATTGCGCCCGATTATTAATTTACAACAGGCTGTAAATGACAGAACAAGCAAAACCAGATCACCTCCTAGAGGTAGAAGGGAGAGAAGGTGCTTCCTCCTCACGGCAGCACTGCTGCTCCTCAACCTCAGTACCAAATTTTAGGCTTCTGCCCCTCAGAAAAGCAGAGCCCAGCAGTGCTGCAGTTACGCTGAGCAGTTCTGGCAGCAGCAGCACCTTCTGGGAGCCGATGAGCTTCTAGCAGCCTCACTGCTGGGCTGGAGGGAGGCTTCCCATAGAGGCGCCCATCGGCCCGCGCTGTGTGGGTGCTTCAGAAGATCAAATAAATGGCAACCAGAAATGACCAGTTAGGTGTTTACCCAAATGTTTGCTTCTTTTAAGCAATTAAAAACAACCTTTTCTGTGTGAATCGAGATATTTTTGTATTCTTTTCCGCAAAATGGGGATGACTGTAAAATACTATATTATAAATGTAAGATATTATTTTACATATGTTATATATACATTTTTATATGCATAATTTTTTTTAATATATTCTTCTTATTCATGATCTGAGAGGTAAAGCCTGAGTGACATGATCAGAGAGCTGGAGTCTGCTTGAAAGGCTGTGTTTCACAATCCAGCCTACGTGATGAGTGGTAAGTTATACAGCCATAGCATACACTAGCGGTACATAAAATGTATTATATTCCGCACAGCCCTCTTCGCATTGCAAAAATCTCCCTTTGGATTACAATGAACCCTGCATTACTGCATAAATAAGGCCTGGCTCCCTCCTGGGGCCCAGCGGAGCCGAGGGCCCCTTTTGCCACCTCCGGGGGCTGCTCCTGATGCCCAGCCGGGCCCTCGGGGACTCTGTGCAGCCCCGAGACGCAGGGGCGGCGCTCGGACCTCCTCGTCCTCCTCCCGGGCTCAGCGGCTTCGCCGGAGGATGCAGACAGCTCCCGAGTCAACGGGAAGGGCTGTCAGCAGCACTGCCCTTCCTCAGGAGCCCCTGGCCTCTGGCTGTGCGCTGCGCTCAGCCTGCCTTTGCTCTCCTCTCCCAAGGAGGCTCCGCTGTGCGGCCTCCTGAGGGAAAACGTCGGAGCTTCCCTTTGGACTAGCAGCAGGTAAGGGACAACAGCTCAGTCGCTTCATGCTGCTTTAAGGCTTAGGAACCTAACACCCAGTACCCGCTTTTGCAACAAATAATCTCTGCAAAAACCAGGAGCTAAGACAAAAGCTTGACTGACAAGGTATGATTCCCGTTCTTTGGAATGAAGGAGAGCACTCCCACCTCTCACCTGTGCTCTCATGTTGGCTTTCTTCTGCATCCTCCCATTTACTGTTTGGATTGGGATCTGAAGTGCAGAAGAGGCCCAAGTACAAAAATGCAACCAGTTTGGAAAAAACAGGTTTGGTGCATAAAGTGAGGTGTGTCTGTGCAATAAGCAGGCACCAGAACCTTCTGGTTCAGGCAACAAGTAGAAAAGGAAAACAACTTGTTAAAACATTACCTGGAGCAGAAGTTTCCAGCTCCGCGCCAGGTGTGGTACGTGCTTGAGCAACTCCTTCCAATTAAGTTATCATCCCGCAGATCCCTCGTGGGTGGCAAGGCTCCGTGCTGTCCTCGGCGTGGGCCACGTCCCCGGCCACCTGAGTCCGCGCTAACTGCGACCGCTGCTGTCCCCCGTGGTCACCGTGACCCGACCCTGCATCCCAGCACTGCCTGTGGGGAACCGGCGGCCTCAGGGACCAGGACCAGCCACAGCAGCTCAACATGCCCAGGCTATCCTAAATTCCCAAACTTTCTTTCCAGATCTCCCCACGGAATAGGCACACATCACCAAGGACTGTATGAACTGAGAGTTCCCAAGCAAAAGGCAGATTTCCAAGGCGTTAGGGACTCCCAAGGCATTAGGGACATCTCAAGTCAAAGACATATTTTCCTGTTAACTGCAGTGCTCTTTGGTTACTACTTCCCCAACCACTGAAGGCGATGGCTGAATAACAGACAGAAAACAACAAGCCTTTCTGGCCAAAGTAGCTTTTTTCCTCCTGTTTCTAGCAACAAGCTTCCTTAAAACATCAGTAATGAATCAATTTTACCTCTGTTCAACAGACAGCAAGGAAATCACCTTTTCTGATTTTGACTTTCTTCTGGTGTCACAGACACATCAGGCTAGCTGATCTCATAAGAATTTACCATATGTTCAATTTGGAACCTGAAAATGGGCTTATTTTCTATTTAGTCTGAGTCCAAAGACACAGAATGAAGTTTATGTTCAAGGTGCCTGAATCTGGAACCTCTCAAAACACGAGGGGTTTAGGTCTGTACTTGTGGCTTTGTTTTCTGTTCCATTTCTAATATAAAATAACTTTAAAAGTAAAGATTAACGATTTATGGGGCAGTAATCTATAAAAAGCTCTGCATCCAAGGAATTAGAAAGCAATATAAATTCTTTTGTGCAAATGTAAACAGCATTTAAATACAAGCAGGTATAATACCCAGTTGGTTAGATGGGGACAGTGCAAAGTCTCTGACTGGCCTTTCTGGGAATCAGATAGGTCTCTAAAACATTAACTTAGTATTAAATCATCTTAAGGTATAAATAAATTGAGGGACTTATTCAAGGATGTCTCGCAGAACGTAAGTAATTTCTAGGGGAGTGACTCATAAGATCAAAGTCAAGGAAGACACCCATTTAATTAGGGAGGGAAATCTCCAGCAAATCTGCAATGCTATCTTGGTCAGGGACAAACCCTTGCTCGTGCGGAGCAGTTTCATCCAGTTGTTCTGGAACACGATTGCCCCAAACTCTCCTACAAGAACTGAAACAAAGCAGAGGAGCAGCTAATCTAGGAATGTTCCTGCTGATCCCACAAAACAGCTACCACCAATAAATATTCAGAAGGTTTTTTTACAGTGCAAATTATCCAACAAAACACGTTTGAATGGGGCTTTACATAATTCAGCCTTTAAAAATTCCATGATAACTTTACCGCCTCTCCGCTTCGGCTGGCCGCGCGGCCACGTGCTCGGCCCGCAGCCGCCCGGTTGCTCTATCGCAGAGCATCTGTGCCTGGCGCAGCGCGTCTTCTCGTGACACCATCCAGCCTGCTGTGACACAACAACTCATCCTGGATGGCTTATTCAGAGCTAGCCAGAAACCACAACCTTCTTTTGCCACTGGAAGATAAACAACTCTTGCTTTCCTCTCCAGAGAGCCGAAGTATTTTAACTGGTATCTGAGGAAGGGATGGGATCCCATCCATCCAGATCCATCCATGCAGATGGCATCCAGATCCCATCTGCAGCAAAACTACTAGACTGTGCCTAGATCTCTACAGCAATTTTGTGCTTCGATCTCTCCAGAAGAGGAGACAGGAGCAGTGTCACTCTAATGAGTTGCTTATAACTCTCAATTTGATTAAAATTCTCTGATGAATTTTGTCACACAATACACAAAGTTTTGTTTCCCTGAAGCATCAGATGTCAGATAAGGGAAGGTGGTTTCTAAGCAAACTTCCAAGGGCTCCTGCAGCAGCAGGACACACACGAGTGGCCCTGGGAGAGGCGGTTGAGACGCCCATGGCCTGGGAGAGGCAGCAGATCTGAGCTCCCCGTCTCTTACCCTGCTCCCACCCCCGGGCACCCCCGTTTGCTGCCCTTCAGGAGGTGCCCAAGTTGCCTTCATCTAAAACTGACAACCATGGAAGTCCACTGCATTGGCTTTTCCTTCAGAAACCTGGTCACCACACACAGCTCGTCCCTCGCCGGAGAAGATCCGGGCTGGAGCAAGTCGCAGTCTGAGCGGGGTTCCCTCCGCAGGATCCCTGCCTCCCGCCAGCTCTCTGGCCGGAGCGCGTTGGCTGGGTCGCCGCCGGCCCCAGCAGCAGCACGGAGAGCGGAGCAGCTCGGCAGAGCCCGAGCGCGCGGGACACGCGGCCAGGACACAACCCACGCCGCGCGCTGCGACCCCGCCAACTGCCCCCACTGCCCAGAAAAGGAGACAAAAGATGAACAAAAGTAAGAGAACAAAGAAGGGTGTAGCAGAGAATGCAGGGGGGGAGAAGGGTGTACAGAGAATGGCACCTAGGGGGAAAAATGAAAGTAATTTTTAAATGAGAGCTGTTTTTATCTTACTGGCTCTTACTGTAGCTATTTGGTAGGATCCTCTGCTCTTTTCATGCTTTGTTCAAACCAGAGGTTTGACAGTCCTGATCATTTTCCTTTCTATCACCGATTCCTCTCAATTTTATGGTTAAAAATCAAGAAAAAAATACGTTTGCCACTTAGCAGGTTCTACATGGAAGCCCAGCATCCCACAAAAAAAAAAAAAAGACGAAAAAATAGTTATGTTACCCTTTTCCCCTAATTTAAGGTGTGTAATTAGCAAAGCCTGTGCGCAAACACTTTCTCTGTTCAAGGCACTGTGGGTGTATGGATGTATGACGTCTCTAATAAGAAGCTGAGCATCCAGTCACTAAGATGCTCCTATAAGATGTACCACAATCCTCTTAAGGATTTAGGGAAATCAGAGGCTCAGCTTTGCCATCTGTGGCTTAATAAATATTTTCTTCAGAGACTTTGTGACTTGTTTTAGCAACCAAGAAAACAGTTGTACAGGAATCGTTGAGATGAATTTTTTTGATTGCCACAGAGATTCCTTTTCTCCTCCTCTTCCTCGCAGGCCCCAGGCAATGGCACTTCTCAGAAGCGGCCAACGTGTGGCAGGAGGCTACGGGCAGCAGCGAATTGTAGCTCCCAGGTTGCACTTGCATCATGTGGCCCAGCAAGGCTGTGTTAGAGCAGGGGCTTCTGAATCCTGTCAGAAAATGTTCTGGAAAGCAATATTGCCAAGTCCCTCCGAGCTCCGGATGGAATTACAACGTGGTGTCATCCCAGAGCCGAGCAGAGGGACCTCTGAGGAGCAATTAGCACCCCCGACCCAGGCCCTGCTCTCAGAAATGCGATGTATACTTTGTGACCATGCAGAAATTTTCCTATATGACTCAAATTTGCCATTTCTAGTCAGTAGCAATAGAAACGCTAATTTTAACAGTGATTTTTAAGCAAGCAGCCTCAGGAGACAAGAGGCATTTTTACACCTGTGTAGTTTCATTACCACATTTGGTGGCGGGGTCTCATCCAACATTTCTGCCACGAAGGAATTGTGATTTTGCTCGCCGTAACCGTACTGCTCATCTTCCCGAGCTTCAGAGCGATCCAAATCTGGCTCAGGATAAAGGAAAGCAGAAGAAGCTGGTCTGCTGCTAAATTCATGGAGTACAAATTAAGGAAATAAAGATGAATGGCATTACCCTCTGGGGCTTTAGATGAAGATAAAGAGGGCTTGCACAGGCCAAAGGATGTTAGCATAAAAGGTGCTGGTATTTAAGTAGATGTAAGGCAGCCTCCTAGGGAACTGTAGAAAAAGTCAATGATTTCCAATACTTCTTTTAAAAGAACTTGGAAAAAGAGAAAAGGGGAGCATAGAAATCAGTGCAAAAGAACACAGAGAAACAAAATGTTGTTGCACTGGTCTAAGCAGGAAGGGCAGCAGACAGCCAGAGCACTTGACTTCTACTCTGATTCTGCTGCTGACACAGTGGATGATGTGCGAGAAGCAAGATGCGGCTCCTCCTGAGCCACAGATTCCCTTCACACAGATGTGCTTCAGATGGAACTGAGCTAAAGGCCTCTCTTGTGCTTCGTACTTGGAGCTGCTTAAACTCCTGCTGCAGCTGTTAAGCTGTAATACAAAAATAAATGCAAAACTGAATGGAAACTATAATGTATTGTTGGCTGCTTTGCTTTCATCCTTCAACTGGTTCAGCAGCGCTCCTGGGCTTGTGTGTGCATGGTTTCTGCCAGTGTGTTCCTGACAACAGCACTGAGCAGGAAGAGGCTACATTTTCACTTTAACACACATTACAGTCAGACTTGCCAGGTACTGCACTTGGCACGTGCATATCCGAACAAGTAGCTATTCCAAGGAAGTGCTTTGTGAGTGGAACTTTACACAGATAAGAGCTGTCCATAAAATATTTTAGGAGACTTCTTTTTTACGAAGCCATGTCCTAAATTCCCCTGTATTACCATACAGCCAAGGAGAGAAAACAAACAAAGTTCCTTGGAATAATTTGTTCTAGCAGATCCGTCTTCGTCAAACTCAGGCACCTCAGTCTTCAATTGTCAATTTTAAGGATGATTGAGAGAAACCACTTAACTTGAAACAAGTATCTTGCTATTGATGGGCCACACGAAGGTGCAGACCAGCCAGCCAGGCCGGTGCATGCGAAGAGCAGCACTTCTAGTGCCCGAATCCAGTGCTAATTCTGACTGCTTCTCTGTGCCGCTATGCGACCTGCACAGGCAATCATGGTAGCTGCATGCAGGAATTGCATGCAAATTGCACAGCTATTTTTCTAAAGGGATTATTCTTGCAATAACATACACACAAGAATCAAACAATAATTACTTTTCAAAGCCTTCAGAACAAATTCAGTGTTTCCATGCATTGTGCTAAAATATTTTCCAGATGTCAATGACATGATGAAACTTTTTTTTAAGTACCAGGAGAGATGATCAAATTTCACTGGTTTGACAGAATACATGTACACTATTTCTACACAAACAGTATCACCAACAAGAGCAGCTTACATGGCTGGTGAGAGGAGCGCAGATCCCTCGCAGAGCTCTTATCAGATCCATAAATGCATTACAGAATGTGGTGGGAAGTCAATGGAATCGGAGCAGTTTGCTACGAAGGCCCCAACTGAGACTGGGCATTTTGCCTGGGATGGCAAACTGAGGATTAAGGGCTTTAGGGGACGTGTGAACTCCACTGAAATGCAAACATTAGCATGATTAAAATTTAGCAAACCACGATGTACAACCCCTTGGGCAAAATCCAGTAGACACAGCTGTATTTATAGGCCATACAAAAGAGATCTGTTAGAGCTAACAGCAATTCAGTAATACCGAGCACAGAAAGAAGCCTGAGATCTCTTGCAAGGATTCACTGCTAGAATCTTTCCTACAGATCAATGCACCAGCAACTATAATTACACTCACAGGAGAAAAGAGCACCAGGTATCTACACAGCTCCTTAGATCATTTTAAGATGTTGGCTGAGAGCTGCATTTCATTGGTCTTTGCTGATAATGAGAACAAAAGAAATTTGGAAACAATGAGAAAGATTAATGGAGATGAAGGTGCTATGGCCTATGGTGGCTGCAGAGAAGCCCATTCAATGAAATGTGTCTCCAATACTGAAGGCTCTCAAAGAAGTCTAAATGAGGCTTTAGTCTCGCCCAGGAAAATGGGAATTTCTGCAACCAGTTTTCTGCAAGAGGAAGAAATAAGAAATCTGTAACTTTGGTTTCTTGGAAAAGAAAAAAAAAAAAAAAAGGAAACAATTGAGACACACTAGTTATGAAATGTACCTTCCCCTTGATTCTCCCAATAAATCAATGGTATTGCACTGCCTATGGTCCCAGGAAAGGCAGCCAACGCGCCTGGGGATAATGACGGACGGTAGCTTTGCGACAACAAATTCTGAGCTACCTCTACCCTAACGAAAATCATTTGTAGGACAGTCTGAATCAATGGCAGGAAAAAAAAAAAAAAAAAGAGCCCTCAGTTTTGCTTGTCCAGAGAGGCAAAGATCTCTCTGAACTACGCGTTAGATGCACTTGTACGTCTGCTCGCTACACAGCCCTGCCGAGCTAAAACATGACCAAAGACACAGGGGAACGCCCTGGGAAGAGGACCAGGGCCAAGAAGCCCATCTGCCCCAGAGAAGCTCCTCCTCCTGGTCTCCTGCAGCTGGAGACTGTGTTAAGGCAGCCCTTACTCCCACAGTGATTACGGCCCCTCACAGCACTTCCAGCTGGATGCTGGTCCAAGCAGCACCTTGTGTCCATACACTCCTGGGCCGAGGTGCTGGGTGATGCCCAGGGCTCCCTGTGCCCAACTACAAGCAGCCGTGGCAGAGCAGAGCCCTTGCCCTCGAGCCCCAGGGCACTGGGCAGGGACGCTCGCCCAGGCTGAGCCCTCGGCGTGCTGCAAAGCGGCCGCGTTTCGCCCCGACACACCGAACTGTGACTGTATCGCAGGTACGAGCACTTCATCACGCAGCACTAGCCCGATCTCATTCTGCAGCTTTTGTTTCACTCTCAGATGAGTATCTGAGAGCTGTTTTTTAAATATTTTGAGTAAACTTCAGAGGCTGACTTATTTGTGAGGGGAACGGAGCCAAAGAGACTCTCCCTCCTGCGCTGCAGTTGGAGGCAGATGGCCACAATTTAACCATTTCCCTTCAATCAAAAAAAAAAAAAATTGCAAGTCAAAATATATGGGAACAGACAGGTCAGCTGGTGCAAAGAGCCCTGCTCTACTGAACTGGAGGAGAACAGCAAAATTACAACGGGTGGGCAGTTCCCCCGCGCTGTGTTGCAACCTCTAGCTATTTTATTGAGTCTTGCAAGAGCTAATGGGCTTTTAAAGTGTTGCTTAAATCAAGAGGCTGCATGAGATCCTAAGCTCGGGGAGGTTGTGTTGGCGTAAAAACCAAAAACAAACAGGAATCTCTTTGAATTTCTAGTCCACATGGCTGCGGAAAAACAAAGATGGAAAATGTTAAGTGAACACGATTACATAAAAGGAGCCGTCCATTTTCACGAAATCTCAAAATCCTTATTCTTTTTATTCCTGACTTATGTTTTTTTCACTTGTGAGAGGTAGGCAAATATTAGCAGTTGAGTAATACCATAAATGCAAATGGAATAATAAAGAAATCTTTAAAAACATGCTCCTAATTGTCTCTAAAACTTTAATAAAGGACGAAGAAAGGCTGCTGTAGCTGGCAAAGCAGGCTACATGTACTACTCTTGTTTGTGTTGTACAGATGGGACACGGGCAGGCAGGTGTTCTGCTTAATCTTTGCAGCTTCTTAAATACAAGCAATACTTAAATACAGGCAAATTAAGAACAGGAAGAGCAGCACTCAAAAAGTGATTAGCTGAAATGCAGAGGAGTAAGAGGAGAGCATGTTTGGATGGCTCTGCTTACCAGCAAGGACAGGACAGGACAGGAGCTTCAAAGCACCATCACAATATGGATAAAATGCATCAAACATGAGGGAATTCACCAATCCTTCCCCACAGGAACACTCCTACGAAACACCCCAGGAACACATGCATAGGCTGAAAGGCCAACTTGCTTATTCCTCAGATTGATTCCTTTTTCTCCCTGAAAACCAAATTAAAACAGTAGAAAACAAGCTGCTTTTTTCCCTAAAAAAATGTTTCTGAGGCAGCCGCAGCAACTGCCCGGAGCAGCAATGAGTTTTGAGTCCCACACATAGTAAGAGAAACTGAAACAAGAGATATATGGAAAACCCATTAGCAGAAACTTACGTGAAGACAAAACATTTTGGTTTTCAGCATATCTCTAGAGGCCCAAGCGCAGCATGTTAATATTTGTGATAGAAGTCACACAGTCTCCAAGCTTATGTAATTTTGTTTTGGTAAAAGAATACGAAATGTTAGAATAACCACTTGTATTTTTACTAATTCTCCTCAGTAGCTTGTCTCAGAAGAAGCTGGGTTTAATTTGTGGGCTGAGGGTGGACACAGCTTAATGTTTATACAGCTCTAATTGAATGCATTTCCCTTGCAGAGAACAGTGACGTGACATTTATTTCTTAGAAGTTGTTAAATGTTTTGATTTTGGGCAAAAAAAATAACACTCTGAGAATTTACCAAGTAAGGCCTTTGCTTTCACAGAGCGACTGAACCCCAAGTGTGTGTCCCGTTCAGGGAAGGGTGGCGGGGCCAGGGCCAACTCAGGCCGCTGCCTGTCCCGCACCCTCTGCAGCAGCTCTTCGCACCTTGCTGTGTTTCTGACTCCTTACGTGTAAAGCTGAGCTAATGAAACTCACCCTTTTTGTTAAAAGCTTCCATATCTTTTGATATAAAGTGCTATGCGGGACTTAGCTGAACACAAATATAAATGCTTAGCTACCCCTATCTCATTAGAAATGAAGAGGAATGCATAGAGGGAGAAATAATATCCTTTGTCTCTTGGGATTTGGGGTGGATTTTGGTTTCAAGTCTCTATTTGTTTCTCTTTACCTTCCAGAATTGTTTGAAACATCTGCTGAACTGACACAATCTGAATGGAGACTCCATCTCCTCGCAATTTTGACCTGATGCAAAACTGTCAATGTCTGGTGTTTTCAAAGGCAACATTTTTTTTCTGAGTGCAGTGCCAGGAACAATCTCCTGCTCTTTAACTCAGTCTGTAAGCCCACGGGGTTATGTATTTATTTACTTATTTATTCTGATGACTACCAAAGAGCCAAGCACGCTGCCTGCACGCCGTGAACCAGCACAAGCAAAGGAACCGCAGCAGTTAATGGTAACTGCTCCTAACTGCCCGTGTCGCTCCAAATCAAAAGGCAATTGACAAGCGCTGGAGAAAAAGAGGTGACTGTGTCCCAACCAATCCAGCTAGTGATCTGGGGGTGCTGCCCGTGCCAGCCCTTACGCAGGGGGGAGCCCCACGCATCCGCGCCAGCCTGTCTGTCCGTGCTCCCGCAGGCTCGTCCGCGCAGACCCACGTCCCCGCACGCCGCCGTCACAGAGGGCTCCGCGTGGGCCGGCGCCCAAGGGCCATGGGGCAGAGCACGCGCCCCTCGAGCCCTGCACCGACCTCAAAAGCCCGCGTGCTGGAACTGCAGGGAGCCTGGGGCTAAACACGACCCCGCGCCCCAATAGCCAAGGGCATTTTGGTGGTTCATTTACAGCTGATAGGGGGTTGCTCTGTGGAAAGCTGAGGGAGGGAAAAACCACCAAACTGAGGATCTTGCAGACCTGAGAAGTTCATACAAAACAAAAACCAGTTCAATTCACCCACCCTCCAGCACGAAGGCAGAATTACAGCCCCACAGCACCGTGCTGAGTGTGTCCCCAAACTGAATTTAAAACACTCAGTGGAGAATGTTCCAGCCTAAGCCATCTCATTCAATCAGGAAGTTTTCATTAATAACCTGCTTCAATTTTCCAGCTCATAGTTTCACTTGTACAATTCTTAGAAACCCCTTAATAAAACTCCGTATCTTTTTCTCCTAACGCCATGGTGTTTATGGCTTTCACACTTTTACACACGCTCCCCAGTCAGCCATATTCCCGCCTCCGCTTCCACAGTTCTTGGAGACGCGGCGCTGCCGGTACTTAGATGCACAAGCATCCATAAGCACATCCGTACACACATAGACATTTTCTGTGCACCTCTGCTCAGCCTAGTCTGGCTGTGTCCACACTGTCACCTATGCTCTGTCCGCATCCTCTACACGGCTATTTAGCTTCACTGCCCACTCCACGTGCTGAGCAACTGCCACATACAACCCCTGCTGGTACCACCTGCTTCCAGGTTGCTACCAGCAGCTAAGAACACACACAAATCCCATCCCAGTAGCTAAGAACACACACAAATCCCATCCCAGTAGCTAAGAACACACATAAATCCCATCCCAGTAGCCAAGAACACACACAAATCCCATCCTGGTGCAGCCCAACGCCCGACACCTCCCCTAGGCATGATCTGCTGCTGCTAATAACCATCCTTCAGCCCCTCTGCAGTCCTTGTGACACACTGTTTATATCCAAACCAATGCGTAAACTTGTTTTGCAAGCGGGAATGTCACAAGAAACCACATCAAATGCGTTACTAAAATCCAAATCATTAGTAGATCCAGCAAATTGCCTTTCATCCATTGATTTCATAATTTGGTTTCCTAAAACAAGTTTGCAAAATCTATTTTCTACTCTTTCTCTGCTGCTCATTTTTTCCATAGCAGCTCCCTTTTTCTATTCCTGTACTCTCCTTTGCTCAAGCTGACATATTCCCAGGGCCTTTCATTAATTAGTCAGGAAGACAACTTTTGCCATAGTTTACCCTGTATCACAAAAACCAACGATAAATTCACTGCTTATTACAGCTGCAGAGCAGATGTGGCCCTAACACTGATTTTTGATCCCACTGCAAAACATGAGTCAGAATTTTTAGACAAATGTAAATGCCAACAGTTACCAGACTGTGATACCTGAAATATTTCACTATTCCTACTTTGGGAACAAGAGTTAGCTAGAGTCCCGGCAATACGGAATGTGCCAAGGGATGGGATGTTCCTGCTGCGCGTTACGGGGCTGAGCCCGGAGCTGCCCATCAGGCACCAGCTTCCCTGGACACACGTGGGGTTTCCAGCACAGACGGGATCGCGCTGGACTTGCACACCGCAAAGGTGTCCCGCTTATTCCCTCTGAGTTTCCCAGGCACCTGAACCCTGCTGGAGGGAGACCCGGTTACTGACGGCTTCAAGCCTTCTGCTCCATGCGTGGAGCCGGAAGATGCACAGCCCTGGACAATATGCTACGGAAACAGGATGGCCAGGGATTGCAATGAGGCCAAACGCTTTGTCCTTTCTGGATGGAAAAAGAAACCTTACGATTATAGAAGAAGAGGAAAATAGACGGGAAGAGGCCATCCGGTTTGGATGTGGGTAAAGAGAACTACGCACTCTGCCTGAGAAGACTAACAGCGAAATTTATGCACCTTTGAAACACACAGCCCTCTGCTTGGGAATCAAATACAGGGAAATGGGACCAGGATATGCAGACAACTCGATCATATGGCCAACATATGGAAATTAAATGGAATAACTGCCGTTGTTTAGGTGCCACCATAACCACAGACTGCAGAACAGCCAGAGCGCTCTTGGTCACCACGCTCAGCGCCGGGCACCCCACTGCTGCCCACCCCACGGCGTGCATGACGCCAGCCCCACAGCACGCGCCGCCCCGTCTCAGCTCCACACCACCGCTGCTCTCCAGGAAGCCTCAGACTCTTCCCTGAGCCCTGTAACGACTTGCTAGATAGCACAACCACTTGGTAGGCTATATATCCAACATATGCCTATAACCACACAAAAAGCAGAAGAATGGGGGGCAGCAACAGAGGCATCAGCACCCAATTCCTTTAAAAAAAACCAAAGTGACAACCTGCTCCCAGTCGAAGCAGCCAGATGGGAAGAGCAGCATGTGACGCTGCACACACACAAACACTGTGTGCATTTAACCACACATATAATAAAAAGCCTGCTGAAATCTTAAGCCTAGGCAAAACACATGAATGAAGGCAAACATATTTTCATCATGTATACGCCGTGTGATGTCCTCAAGAGCATGACACACTCCTGTGGCATATTCTTCTCTTCCCCCCGGGCGAACATTTGTGTTTCCCCAGAAGCAGATTTTGACACATGTGATACAGGAACAGAAACGAATTTGCAAGTCTAAAGCAAACAGATGTGTCAAACATCTGCCAACTAGCTATGAGAGGTTCCTTCTGCTCCCGGACACAGTAACCTGTGTAGCTCCTCAAAAGGATAGTTGACGTCCATGGAAAAGATGACTCCATACTATGTGCTGTATTTCCAGTTGTATAGGAAATGCATGAGGCTGAAAGGGAGGTATGGAGATCATCTGCTCTAGGGGATCATCACCTAGAACATGCCACCCAGGATGGTATTTCATATATATACATATAAAATATATATATATATAAAATAATATATGTATTTTTTGTTTAAATGAAGTTTCCCATATGCCAATTTCTGCCCATCACCTCTTGTCCTTTCCCTGAGCACCACTGCTTCCATCTTCTTTACCTGCATCAGACATTCATACACACAGATCAGGCTTCCTGGACCCTTCTTTTCTCCAGGCTAGACAACAGCAGCTCCTTCAGCCTTTCCTCCTACAAGAGATGCTCCGCTCCCTTTGCCACCCTCCCGTTCCTTCACTGAACTCTCTCCAGTGAGACCACGTCCCTGCAGTCATGGGGAGGCCAGCACTGGACGCAGCACCAGATGCAGCTTCACCAGTGCTGAGCAGAGAGGAATAGCCACAATTCCCTGACCTGCACCACTCCTCCAAAAGAAGCCCTGGGTACCACTGGCCACCTCTGCAGCAAGCGCACGTTGCTGGCTCATGTTCTTCCTGTGCCACCAGGACCCAAAGGTCCTTCTGGGAGACTTCTCCGGCTTCCTGGCAGCTCCAGACTACATGGGCACAGCTTTCAATCTGCCTATGTAAGCCTAGGCACAGAAATCCGCATCAGGCATCAAAACAAAAGTGGGCTGCTGTTCCAAGGCACTACATCTCCCAATGGAGAAAAGTGGAAGTGTTATGATTAAAGCCCTATTTCATGTCTCCAGGTTGCCTGCAGCGCAGCCTTCATCATCAAATTGCGTATAAACGGAGTCTCTGTAAGATGCTACATTTCAACTAAGCTCTAACAAAGAGCCACTCAAGAGAAAAGTGCATTTCCCCCTCCTTTATTCCTTTGGATTCAATTGTGATAAGTTACCAACCTGTTCTAAGCCAGATGCAGTGCAGCACGGGGGCAAGCAGGCAGCTCTGCGATAACGCCGCTGACACAGCCAGCTCTGCGCAACGTTGGTAATGCTGCATTATACATGAGCATATCAGCTCCCCTCTGAATGGACTCCCACTGCCACGTGCTGGGAGGGATGAATTAGACATGATGAACACAATGGAGCCAAGATATCAGTATTTAGGACACTTGCCTGGCCCTGCACTTAGAGGAGGTATCTGCATCCATTCCCTTATTAGCTATCAAATGCCTTGATCATACTTGAACCCTCTTATTAAGGGGAATAGTTAAAATGGAAAAAATAAGATGTTGCTGCTAAGCCCAGTTCTTGGCCCCTGGGGTGCCTAGTTGTACAAGATGGTTACGGAATGTAAATGCAGCAATGAGCACTACCAAAATGCTTATGGATGAGGAAATGATACCATCAATTGTGTTATGTCAAGAGAGGTCCTATTTATAAAAAGACAAAAAGCTTCTTGGTGTGTAAGTAAGTGATGGGAAGCAGGAAATTGTTCACTGTATAAACGAGTGCAAAATATGATAAAAACGAGCTGCAGGGCTTTCAGTAAGAATAATGTATGTGCCATCATCATCATGGCATGGGCTGCTGAGAACCGGAACCGACCCTCCGTGAATCCTGGGGGAGCTTCAGCCTTGGCTGCTGCTTTGGGGTAGCTCTTTGGAAGATGCTGGAGCTCCTCATGAGAGGCCAGATGAGAGCCCAGGGGTGGATTTGGGCAGAGGCAGCAGCTGAGCAGGTCCCCAGTTCAAGGCAGCAGCTCCTGCTCAGAGCACAGGGAGGACAGGGCAGGCTCTGCTGGGTGCTGCAAAGCGCAGCTCACCACCAGCAAAATAGGGCTGAGATTCCACACAGACGGGGCCTGCTGGTTTTCTAGCTCCTTTATTCTCCAGGCAAATGCAATGGTATGTCTGGAAAGCCCGTATCAATCCCTTATTCATCTCTCCACATTCCCTCCATGGAATCATGCAGTCACTCTCAGGACAAGGCCTTGAAAGAGGAATATTGGAGCAAAGCCAGGCAGTTAGATCCCGAGGTAAAAGCCTGCACTGAGCACCGCCTTCCAGGATATGTCAGAAAGCTGCAAGACTGAGAGCCTGTGTCCACACTCAGCTTCGACTCCACAGGCTTAAAAATCCTAATAATAATCCTAATTTTCTGAGAGCATCCCAATATGTTGCCCAGATGCCACCACAGGTCCCACCCAATGCTGCTCTGTGGCTCCAGCTGTTAGAGCCAGCACTGGGAAGCAGGAAGCCTGGGCTGTGAGGAGAGCTGCGGCCAGGGCTTTTCCATCAGCACCACGCTCAGGGCACGGGTTGGGGTTGCTTCATCTGCACCCTGCCATGGAACAGCTGCTTTTCAGAGACTGGAAGACCCTTTTATGTGGAGGAAATCTCCAAGACAGAGCCAAGCCAAGTCACTGTGAAGACCAGCACCTCCGCATCTGCAGTGCAGGCACATACACACACATCCTGTCAATGTCTCCCTGGATGCCCATGGGACCTGGAAATCAAATCTCCCTTAAAGGGGGAACTCCAGGGAAGTACTGCAATTACAGAGCTACACAGAGCACTCCAGAGCAGATGTAAACCTGGGACAGTAGGTAAGACACTAAGTTGGCTGGGCTAAATGTGTGTGTTGCTTTCTGACACTGCTTGAACAGGAGC
>JAVCKT010036673.1:0-10140 GCA_032273925.1 Rhynchotus rufescens | reverse complement strand
GTTCCTCCAGTACAAGCCTCTAGCCAAGACTGCTGGTGGTGGTGCACACTGAACACGAGCTCTACTTTCTCCCCATCCAGGTGCAGCAGACTGTGCAGGACTTGTTCGGCCGTGCACCTAGCAAAGCAGTGAACCCTGATGAGGCTGTGGCCATTGGCGCGGCCATTCAAGGCGGCGTCCTGGCTGGTGACGTTACGGACGTGCTGCTGTTGGACGTGACCCCGCTCTCCCTGGGCATTGAGACGCTGGGAGGTGTCTTCACGAAGCTCATCAACAGGAATACCACCATTCCCACCAAGAAGAGCCAGGTACCTACTGATCTGCCTGGATCTCTGTTCCATGGTGGTCTCAAGACAGCCATTCCATGCTGCACAAAGCATCCAGAGAGATTATCCTATCAGCTTGCAAAACAGGCTTTAGTCAACTCCTGAGCAGCATCTCTGTTAATTCTTCACCTATCCCAAGAGGATAAGCTGAGTTGGCATGTGCCAGAATATCCCACGATGTTTCTGCTCTGGTCAGGAACACAGGGTGTGTGCTGTGATGTAACTGTCAACACATCATTCTGAAGGGAATTGTGTGGAGACCTCTTCCAACTGAGCACCATCCTGCTGAGTGACCTTTCTTAGCCTGTGTGCCTGGGAAGGATCCTACCCCGTACCCCACTTTTTCCTGATGCTCTTAAGTTTTGCAGGACCAAGAGACCAGTGAACTAGGCTGTGGCCTGATGTTTCCTTAGAGCTTTTTAAGGACCAAGGGCATGAAAATCATGTAGTGATTAGTCATGCCTTCAGTTCAGCTTTTCTTTATGCCTCTCCTCAGTATTTAATCAGCTTGCAGCACATGATCTGGTGCAGTTAGAATTTCCCAGCTATTCAGTAACTTTTTCCTTTTCTACAGGTGTTTTCTACAGCTGCAGATGGCCAGACTCAAGTGGAGATTAAAGTGTGCCAGGGGGAGAGAGAGATGGCGAGTGACAACAAGCTCCTTGGCCAGTTCACGCTGGTATGTTGGCTCTGGGGATTCATGACCTTAGACTCGACCTTTGAAAAGTTCAGGGCCCTCTCCATTTCAGTTGACCCTTGCTTTGAAGGCACTGTGAGGTTTGTACTTGTTGTTACAAAAAACATTTACTCTGTTCTGTAGTAAAGAAGTAGCCTCCAAAGGTAGAATGCCTTTCTGGAACAGCCTCCTGTGACATGGGAAGAACATTAAGGCAAGAGGGCTTTAAGAGGGAGCTGAAGTTTTTTTGAGCAGGATTTATATGATTCGGCAGCTGCTTTAGGACTAGGCACAGGCACCTAGAAAGGTCCTCTCCAGTCTTGGGTGCCAGGGGTAAACAGAGCTGTGCAGTACCTGGCCTGTGCAGCAGGTGAGCTGAGCACTGCCCTTTCCTCTGGTCATTGTCACGGGGTGCTGGTCTCACTGCAGGCACTAGAGCCGAGTCAGCAGGCTCTGCACTGTGGGCAGTTTCTAGCCTGGCACCTCTCTTTTCCAAGTTCCTGTGGAAGCTCCCTGCTTATTTGAGAAGAGCTGTGTCACCAGGATCTGTGTGCAACGTGTGGCATTTGCAGCTGAGCGTGGCCAACTAACCAGCTGCCTGCCCTGGTCAGTTTATTTAGGTAGTGGTAACTGCGGAGTGCCCAGAGGAGCAGAAACAAGACATGCCACCTTGCTGTCATGCCCCAAAGGCTGCATGAACAGCAGTGCCTTGCTCGCTTCTAAAGCAGCAGCTTTGTTATCTCCGAAACAAACACGTGGTTGTGTATTGCGGGGTCTGTGGACTTGTCTTTCCTTCTGGGCAGAAGTCTGTATGCTGTTAAATCTGTCAGAGTATTGCTAATTCACCCCAGGATGCTGACAGGCGTTTAAACAGCTCAGCCCGGAGCTTAGTTAATAGTGGAGCTGGCTGATGGCCACGATAACGCGCCCGGCACCAGAGGCTGGTACCCTGAGCTCATGTCTGTGTGGGAGCTCATGGCTGAGCGCTGCTCACTTCCAGGTTGGAATCCCTCCAGCGCCACGTGGAGTGCCCCAGATCGAGGTCACGTTTGACATCGACGCCAACGGCATCGTTCACGTCTCGGCCAAGGATAAAGGCACCGGACGCGAGCAGCAGAGTAAGTGTGAGAGCCCAAGGGGGCTGCGGAGCAACGGAGGGCAGGGTCGTGGTGCAGCTGAGGTGGCTGCCGGTGGCACTGGGTGACTCTCAGTGACAGAGCTGCCACGCTGGGGATACTGCAGCCCAGTAGCAAGGACTGCAGTGTGTTATTTGGGCTAAAGGCAGGTTTGTTTCCAGCTGTTTTGTAGCAGAAATATTGAAGTTCAAGAATCTGCTGCAGGTATCCTGGTAACCACCTCGTTCATTTTCATACATACAGCCTCAGAACACCTCTCAATCTGGACGTTCAGGGACTGGCAGTGTATTATGCTCCACAGAGCAATGAGATGTTAGGCCTGGTGGTTTGGGCTAATTAATAATATGAATTTGTTTTTTCCGTATTCCTGTCACGGACTCAGATATTGTGAATTAGCAGAAGACTGATTGTAACCATTTGCAGATTTCCCCTGATAGAAAACAGAAAATAACCTCCCTTGTGCCTCAAACTGGAAAGTCTGTGCTGTGTCTCAGCTGTTTCTTGGAGGAAACAAGACGAGCAATCAGAGGCCTTTTGCAATTAAGAAAAGTGCTATTAATGGCATGGGCAATGTGAAGGGGTATGTTGTTCTTGATGACACAGCTTAGGCTTTGACTTAAATTTGTCTTCAGGAATGTGCTACTTGTAGCCTTGGCTTCTTGTAGAGTAAAAAAGACTTTACATGTTGCAGACCTCCAGCTCTGAGTTAAGTATCTCCTGATAACAGGCAACTAGAACTCCTTTGGTTGCCTGTCTGTATATGGGCACAGTCTTAATTACAAAAACTGAACACATCCTTCATCCACATCCAGTGCACAACACATACCTCTGTGTTCAGGGTACAATTTTTGTACCAAATATTGTACAGATAACTGATTTCTAGTAAGTATCTTTATTTTGTATTTGCAGCGTCCAAGGTGTTCTCTCTTTCCCAGTAAAAGACTGCTTTCCTGTGGAACTTGACAAGCTTTTTTGGCACAAATGAAGCCAAAAGAGTGCTGTAGAATTGTGCTACTCTTGCTCGCTGAGGGCAGTGTGAGCAGCTGGGTGGGTCTTGCCCTGCTTCCAGCCTGGGCTGCTGTCCAGCAGTGAAAGGAAACTCCATGCCCTGGTAAACCGACTCCTCCTATTGCTTTACCTACCAGGATGCCCCTGGAGTTGGGGCCCTTGTTCATGTTGGCTTTCCAGGAGGAATAAGTGCAGACCAGGCCAAGCGACACAGAGCAGGGCCCGGGAGTGTCTGGGGAGCTCATGGCTCTCACGTGTCAGGCTCCTACCCCATGAGCTGCTTCGTTGCCTCCAGGCTGCCCATGGGGTCTTTGCTGGTGCAGAGCCAAGCAGCTGCTCTTCGGAGGCCTTGGGAAATAATGGCCTCTTCTTCTCTCCTAGATGAGAACATGTTCTTCATTAATGCTTTTTCTCTCATGCAGTTGTCATCCAGTCTTCTGGTGGCCTTAGCAAAGATGAAATTGAGAACATGGTGAAGAACGCAGAGAAGTATGCGGAAGAGGACAGGCGGAGAAAGGTAAGGAGGCTGGGGAAGGGTAACGAACATCTCCCAGCTGCTGGTGGATCTGCTGGCAGCTGCCATGGTGGCTTCTTAGCTGTGCCTGCCTTGAAGCTACTAGACCTGGTCTGCACCCTCCCGGGCTGTTGGTGGAGTTACCTGCACATTTGGGTGCTTCTTTCTGTCCAGTTTGCACTTGGAAAACACCTCACGTGCGAGAAGGTGTATGCATGGAGTTCTGCTTGGGTTAGGTAACCAGCTTCTTGTGGTTAGTATCTTAACTCCTTCCTGAGGAATTTCTGGCACTGGAGACAGCAGTAAGCAGATTTACCTGGCTGTTGTGCATGACAAACAGCTGACCAAATCTATGAAGGTGTTTTGTCATTGGTGCTTGTCACCGTCCTGCTTGTTACCTTGGGGGTTTAGCTGGCCAGAAACCTTGTGGTTTATCTGGTCTGACTCGTCCTCCGCAGCCAGCTTCTTGCACTGATGTTGCCCCGTTTCAGTGGAGGCACTACAGCAAATATTTCCACAGCCTTTTCCAAGTTTAGTTAAAGCTTAATCTACACAGGCTGTCAAGCAAAGCTACACCTCAACAGGCATCCTTTGCCAGGGGACAGTTGTTTTCTGTCCCCTAGAAATTAACCACTCGCTGGTATCTCACTGAGCGTAGCACAGGCGTTTGGTGCTGCTGAAGCTTTTGGGAGAGGGCCTCACTGACGCTTAGCACAGTCCAGGGATCGAGCCTGTGAGAGCTTGTCGAGTTAATGGTTGGAGTTAATTGGTTTAATGAGGGTCGCACTAATGAATTGTGCTGCTAAATATAAAGCATTGATTTTCAGACACGAGGAAGAGCTGTACTGGGATATGGCAGCAGCCAATGTTTAGTGATTGCTGAAATGGGTGCACTGAGTTTATCAGCTTTGTATTCTCCTGGTCTGCACAGAAATGTTTTGAGCGTTCAGGCAACTCTGGGAATCTAACCCTTGACAAAAGGATTGGGAAAGAGGTGAATGTGTAAAACGAAAAACATGTGGAGCAGCATCTCCATGCTCAAAAGCTCTAGAGCCCCAAAGCAGTGCCCTGTTTGCACTTGCAAATTGGATGCAGAGCACACAGAGATCTGGGTTTGAAAGTTTTACTCACTGCTTAAGCAGCTGCATCATTTCCAGGGGGTCTGGGTGGGAGCCCAGGACTTGTGAAGAGGCTGCCCTGAGAGCTTTTCTCCTGCCTTGCTTTAAATATGTGTCCTGGATCACTGACCTGGTGTTACTTCTTCCCTCTTGGAATCCAGCAGTGGGATTCCTCTCTATCCAGCGAGCTCTGGCATGATTAGGCTGCTTTCTTAATTAACACTTCTGTCCTTTTACTTGCCATGCAAAACTGCACTTGTCAGAATTCCCTCATTGCACCTTTGTGATCAGGGCTTTCCTGTGGAGGTTTCATGGATAGGTGGGATTATCGCTGTGCTAGACCCAGTGTTCTGCTGTTAACTGTAGATCCACAAACAGGAAGGCACAGCAGCAAAACCAGGCTATTTCTCATCAACTTTCTTCCCCAAGCAGTTGGTCTCCTGAGAATATTACTGCCCCTTTGTTCATGTAGCCTGTTCTTTTGGGTGCAGAGGGCTGGGTGCCCCAGAGGCTTTTGCAGATGAAATAGTTCATGCTGACACTTTGAATTATCGTGTCTCAGCAGAGCTTCAAGCATACTGCTGTTCCTCTCCTGGTCATTCCTCCAGCAGTAACTCAAATTTATTAATTAGCCCAATGTTGGGTTGTGTTTTTTTCCCCCCAATTGTTGGGTTGTTGTAAGTACTTGCAGGAAGAGGGTGTCAGAAAAACAATGTCACCATTTAGTCAACTCTAATGCCCTTATTGCAGAAGAAATCTAATAGTGAATGGTGGTTTTGGAGAGCTCTGGGTTTTGCAAGGAGCAGAGCTGAGAGCTGTGCTGCCTCTGTAGCCACTGGCTTTCCTGGAACATCAGTGGTGCTTCTGCTTCCAGGGAAGTGAGTTTGGTGACAGAGGAGGTATGTGAGGGAGGACTCACTCCCTCAGCCTGCCTGTTTGGGCTTCCCTGTATCCAGCTGCACCTGGAAATGATTCTCTTCAACCTCCTTCCCCTCTCCTCTCTTTGAGAGGGACCATAGGTGGAAGCTGAGCAGTTTGGGGAAAGAAATAGCATTTTTTTATATACATACACAACTGATAGTGCCAGTGATGTATGAATTAAACCCCTCTGCCCTGTCTTCCCCAGGAGCGTGTGGAAGCTGTGAACATGGCCGAAGGCATCATCCATGACACAGAATCAAAGATGGAGGAATTCAAGGATCAGCTGCCAGCAGATGAGGTAGGTGGTCCTGGATCACGCCACAGAAAAAGGAGGTGGGATTCCCTGTTGGGATCCATTTGCATGGGTGGTTTTGTGCCAGAGTTTGTTCTTAACTCGTAGCTGCCTCTGTGTTCTGTGCAAAGATAGCCCAGCCATTGACCCCTCTGCCTTTTGGCACTTGAGTGGAATAAACGTGGCTTGTGGGAGGCTACGTTCCTGAGGATGTGGCCTGGATAACAGCAAATATCCCGCTTCAGAGTGTGAGCTGAGCGTCGGTGAAGGTCTAAGCACCTGCGCAGCTAGGGATGAGAGGCTGCTGTGTGAATTACGCCCTTGCCGTGGCCTTGCAAGGCTTTGATTAGAACTGCACGGTGGCCTCTGTGAGTGAGGAAGTTTGCTCAAATGCTGCAAGATTGAGCAGTGCCTCCAGCGTGGGAGCAGAGCGACAAAAGCTGCTCTGCAGTCCTGGCTCTCAGAACAGGGCAAGCCCAAGAAGTCGGAAGCAGCGGAAGCTTTTGTACCCACTTGACTCTGTCTTTTTTCTTGACTTTTGGGGTGAAGTGGATATTTAGCCTCAGTAGAGGGCTGTTAGTACTGCGCTAAATGACAGTTTCTGCATTAGGAATTTCAAAGGCCTGGTTTAAGGCAAACTTTGCCATCCTCAAGTTAGCAACTTCCAAAAATAGAGCTTCTAGGGCGCTCTGAAGCGTTAGGGAGACCTCGGTGATAGTATATTGCTATGTGGCCTCTGATACTGGAGGCTTTTCCAGCTCAGCTCTTCCGGATGCGTGATGGCTCGCAGTGCATCTGGGAGGTTCCTCTCCCAGGAACACAGAGCAAAGCCTGTATCTCTGCTCCCTCTGCTTTTGGGGATACCAAGGGCTTGTGGTTGGCGCAAGACTCAGAAGAAGCTCTGCACAATCTGTGTAGAGATGAGAGCTACAAGGCACAAGGACCTGAACTGCCCTCCCCACCTCGTGGGTGTGAATGAAGCAAAGGCCGTGCCCACGTTTTGGCTGCGGAGAGCCCTGAGCAAGCGCTGCCAGCAGAGCTGTCCCCAGCACCCCTGCCCCTCCGGAGCTGCCTCCCAAGCCGTGTGCTGGGCTGACGGAGAAACACTGGGAGCGTTTGGCAGGCGGTTCCTATGGCTAGAACGAGACCACGTTCCCTTCCTGCAAGAAAGGAGTTAAATGGGGTGGTTCAAGCGTCCTCCTTGGCTTCCTGACAGTGCTTTAATAGAGATGAGAAGCAGCTTTCTCTATTGCCCCTACCCTGGCTCCGAGAGGGAGAACAGCTCTCTCTCCCGCTCGGCCTTGGCGGGCGGCTCCATGTCTGCGGCGCAGGGTGTCCTTGGCACTTCTGCTGATGCTGCAGGCAAGGGGGGCAGCTAATGCCAGCTGTGGTGTGGCTGGTGGCGTGACCCTGTGCCCGCTGGGAGCTGAGCACCGTTCTAGTCCCCGCAGACCTTATGGCTTCTTTTGAGACTTTGTTTCAGTGCTTTTTGGAGAAAAATGGCAGCTTGGCTGTGGTCAGTACGTGGGTGAATCGACAGGAATGCTGCTTGGAGTGAAACGGATGCCATGTTGCGTCATGTTTTTTTGTAACTTATTTGCAGTGCAACAAACTGAAGGAAGAAATTGCTAAAATGAGGGAACTTTTGGCTCGTAAAGATACTGAAACGGGAGAAAATATCCGGCAGGCAGCAACCAGCCTGCAGCAGGCGTCCCTGAAGCTCTTCGAAATGGCGTACAAGAAAGTAGGTTCAACCCTTCGTGCCTTATGGGGCTGGGATGGAGAGGGTGCTTGGGCCACCACATGTTTAGGCGAGAGCTGGAGGTATCACTTGGTCTTGGTGCAGCTGCCCGGGAGTAGAACTTGCCATGGCAGCAGCTGTAAAGGACATGGGTGATGGCCAAACATGCTGTGTTCCTCTGAGGTGGAGTAGGGAAAGCCACTGGATGCCAGTAATAGAAGAGCATCCAGATCTGCAGATGAGGATTTTGGTGTATTTAAAGTGCCTGGAGAAGTAATATAATGTCTAAGCTCTTCCAAAGGCACTGGGATAACAGACTTCTTGTTCAGCCTCTCTGAATTTTGAGGGTTTTTTTTTTTGTCTGTCTGCCCAGCAAGAGGCCCATCAATTTGAGGCCTTTTTGGCAGATGTGCCCTTAACCTCTCTGAAGTCCCCTGAGATAGAAATGTCACGTTCTGCTCAGGTGACCTTGGTGGTGATGAGCTCTCCTCAACACTGAAAACTTTATTTTCCTAATGTCAAACTGGAATGTTCACTGCAGTGTAAGCCTGTTATTTAATGCCCTGGAAAAGGGAAAATAAGACCGTTTACTTCCTCTTAGTAGCAGTCATGCAGAGATAATTACTTTCATTCTCTAGTGGACAATTAGGCTTTTCGGGGGGTGGGGGGGGGAGGAAGTATCTTCTATCTAGAACTAACTTAAAGCAGCTAGCTGGAAATAAATCTGATTGAGAGAAGTGTGGTGATACTGCAACTAATAAATGGACTCTTTCACAGATGGCCTCAGAACGAGAGGGATCTGGAAGTCCCGGAGATCAGAAGGAAGAGAAGCAATAAGGAGTCTCTGTCTTGCCTAGACTGGAGTATGAAGAGGATGTTCTTGACGCTTGGGAGAGAAGGGTCCTTCCTGAGCAGAAATGGGCAGAATTCAGACTTACTGTGTTTTTGCAGTACTCTATATATATAAAAAAAAAAAATCTTTAATGTACAAACCTAGTGATGTGTCTGCTAGATAAATTGTCTCTTGATGGAAGTTAATTCATACCAGACAAAGTTCTAAGTTTTGGGCCCTGTGGTATTCCACTGAGCTTCCTGGGGCCTCGCTGATCATTTCTTTCTGATAGTACACCATTGTGTCATCTAAATTCAACGTCGGCGTTTGGAAACCATGTTATTGAATCTAAAGATGGAGACAGAAGTGCTGGGGAGGAGCGGTGCCTGTGGAGAACCGAGTACCTGGGAGAGGGAGATCAGGCCCTGTGCTCAGCAGTGACACGGCTGGCGCTGTTCCTGGAGAACAGAGAGGTCTACAGCTACCCTTGTACCTCTGCTCTGAGGGACAGGGACAGCTTCAGATTCAGCTGTGCCATTATTTCTTACAAAAGAGACTGGGTGGAAGTGATGTACTTTGCTTGTCTGAGCCTTCTGCTCCATCCTGTGTCTGTTCTCTGCTTATGGCGAAACAATTTCCTTAATAAAACTGTTACTGGATCTGCTCTGGATTTTTTTAAATAAAAACAAAAGTGTCCAAAGTGGAGTTGGTGATGTCCTGCCACTTGATGGAGAAGGTGGGCACGTTAGCTGCCTGTGAAATGCTTGTGGAGGAGCAGTCTGACTGGGTGGGTTGCTGGTATTTGTGCTCAGTTCAGACTAGGGGTTGACCTGCTGGAAAGCAGCTCTGGGGAGAGGGGTTTGGGAGTCCTGCTGGACAAAAGTTTGCCATCGGGCAGCAGTGCCCTCAGGACCAAGAAGACTAATGGGCTCCTGGCTGCATGAGGAGGATGTCAGGGTGAAGGAGAGGATTCTGATCCTGCCCCGCTCTGCTCTTCATCTTAGCACTGGTGAAGAAGGTATTGAGGGCTGTTATGGGCTGCTCAGGACAAGAGGGACATGGAGCTTCAAGAGAGGGTCCAGCAGAGAGCAACAAAGATGATGGACTGGAGCATCTGTCGCCTGAGGAAAGAAGCATGGAATGCTTAAGGCTGGAAGGGCCCTCTTGATCATCTAGTCCAACCCTCTGCATGTGCAGGGTCACCTAGAGCATGTGGCACAGGCTACATCCAAGTTGGTTTTGAAGATCTCCAGAAAAGGAGACTCCACAACCTCTCTGGGCAGCCTGTTCCAGGGCACTGTCACCCTCCCTGTTCAGGAAAAATTTCCTAAGTTCCTGCAGAACTTTTGGTGCTTTTGGTTTCCTCTAGTCTTATTGCTGGCCTCTCCTCCTCACTGCCTCCCTTGAGGTATTTACAGACACTGATCAGGTTCCCTCTCACCTTCTGTTCTCCAGGCTGAACAGCCTCAGCTCTCAGCCTTTGCTCATAAGGTAGATGTACTAGGCCCCTAAACATCATGATCACCCTCATCAAAGACTGAGTGAGTTGGGCCTGTTTAGCCTGGGGACACTAAGA
>JAVCKT010036665.1:39880-63450 GCA_032273925.1 Rhynchotus rufescens | reverse complement strand
CTCAGGAAAAGCCAGTGGCAGGAGCCTCGGGAAAAGCCAGCGGAGGCGCTGTGGGAAAGGCGCGGGATGGCCTGGGAGAAGGGGGCGCTGGCGCCTTGTGCCCCCAAGCCGCTCCCTCCGCAGCAGCAGACTCGGGCAGGGGATGTCGGCCGGGCCGCCGGTGTCCGCACCAGAACCCCCTGCTGCGGTGCCCGAAAGGCGGCGCTGCCCCGTCCCGCGCGGCAGCACAGCTTGGCAGCGGCGCGGCCGCGCTCCCTCCATGGCAGGATTGGGTTCCCCCGCGGCGTCTGCTCCTCCCTTCTTGCCTTGCGCTGGAAGCGCGGGGCCCTGCAGCTGCTGCCTGCAGCAGCTCCTCCGGGCCAGCCCTGGCACGGCCACCGTCAGAGCGGGGCCCAAAGCACCGCCTGGCGGGGCAGGAGCCACCGAGGCCGTGTGCTCGGAGCCGGGCTGGTGCTGCAGGAATGTGGCCCTTCCCAACTGCCGCTTGCAGCTCCGCTCTGGCACATCCCTCCTGAGCCGCGACGCCGCTGGCGTCAAAACGCTCTGCTGCGTTTGTGATGGGAAGCAAAACCCAGGCACGTTTTTGTCTGGTTGTAGCAGATACAACTTACCCAGGCTTGACTGTCTGCCCGGGCTGCGCTGCAGAGCTGCGAGGAACTAAAAATCAACAGTGAGGAAGGAGCAAAGACCATCCCAATGCCGCCCCCGCACTAGCAGCCTCCCAGCCTCACCAGGGACTCCGTGCTCCTGCCCCAGGCCCTGGTGCTCCCTCTCCCTGAGCCCAACAGCAGGATGCCGAGCTTGGGACACCCCGGTCGGCGGGATCAGGCTCACCACAGGCACGGGCAGCCCCTGCTCCCGCTGCCTCGTGGCAGCCTGTGCAACGCAGGCTCCTGGTGATCCGCTCCGGCCGTCACAACCTTTAAAAGTGTCTCGTGCCCTGAACTAGATGGCAAGCAACAAACGCATCGGGGAGCTGTTATCCTCACTAGCTGCGAGGGGCGGTTTTATCGCCCTCCTCTCTCTGGCGAAGCTGCAGGGAACGGTGCCAGAAGAAAGCCTGCAGGATTTGCGCTTATCATTGCGTGCTGTAGCACAAACGAGCCCGCACACACAGGCTCCTGTGAAAATTTATCTTCATCTCAGAAAGAGGGAAAATAATCCCTTTCCTTGGCACCTTCCTACCCTGAAATCCCCGCAGTGTTGTGGTCAGGAGAGGGCAGCATCGGTGCCTGGGACAAGCACGAACTGCCACAGTTGGATGGAGCTGGTGCCTGCAGGAAGCAACTGGCATTTCCAGATGCATCTCTGGCAGGAGGCAGGAAGGAGCACCCTGCAGCAGAGCCGACGACATTCTGCTCTTACCGTGAGGTAGCTAAAGACACACCAAGGCCCTGCTCCGCTTTCTACGGATCCGCTTTGTGTGGATTTACCCCCGCCCCAGCACCACCGCAAACCTGCTGAACACTTATCTGCTTCCTTAGGCAGCTAAGTACCATAGAAAAGCTGGCCTAATAGCGAGGGTTGCGCTTCAAAGTCACTTATGCTTAAGCTGGATTTGGATTCAGCGTGCAGCTGAATTAGAGCCCTGCGTTAAACTTCAGACCAAATAACCACTGAATTGGACAATAAATGAGTTTCCTTTGGAAATGGGAAGGGGGTGGGGGAGAGAGATTCTAAGCACAGCTCTGGCCTAATCCCAAGTAATAGGCTGGTTGCTCAGCTATGGCCGTGCAGGATGGATGGGATGGGAGCTGCTGGGCTTCAAATCCTTGGAGTTCAGTCCTTCCAGAGCAAGAAGCAAAGCATATCCCAGTCCTGAGGAAGGAAAACCTCTGTGCCCATGAGGGAGAAGCTGAGACCACAATCACCATGGAATAAGGCCACGGGAAGATGGGAGTCTGCTCCAGGTGGACGCCCAACTGCAGATTCCCAAAGAGCACCACAGTACAATCTGGATAACGCATTTCTCTAATGCCATGAGGATAAAATAATTTCCTATTCTTCAGATCCCATCTGATGAATGGGAACATTCTGCCAGTAATGGGGCTGAGCACTGTCTGCCATGGGATCTGCTCAAAGTCAAGCATAGGGCAGCAAAAACAGGCAGCGAGAGCCCAAATCTCACTGGGTGCTCCTAGACCTGTCCATGCACCCACAGTGCCAAGACCTGCCTGGCGCTGCCTGCTCCGTGAGAGGCAGCAGCAGCTCCCAAGAGCTATTTTCTTTCCCCCTTACCAATATCCCACCCTAGCATCGCTCTGTGAAATTCCCAGGCAATCTAGGCTGGGAATGTCACCTGCTGGCTCTTCCTTACCACCATCACCAACCTGCCGCTTTCTCCTTCTGAAGCTGGACTGGCAAAAAATAGAATTAAAAAAAAAAGAAACCAGAAAAGGATTTCCTTATAATGGTCTGTGCACAGAAATGCAGAAAACAAAGTCTGCTTGGATGCACAAACACAGGGATTTGGGAGTCCCAATATCCCTCCCATCCCCTTCCCTGTGCTGTAGCACAGCAGGTTTGGTGGCTTGCTTTGGTCCCTGGGTCTATATGTGTGCCTGTGCATGTATATTTATATGCACAGGGTCTGCAGGGGCTGCGCGAGGCAGAGCAGGGCCGGCTGCCGGCACCCCCGCTCCCGCGACCGGCACCGTCCTCATGCAAGTCAATGAGAGCCCAGCCCCGCCGGGCTGAATCTCGTCCTGTGATCCTATAGCAATCAACAGCCTCCCCTTTTTTTTTTGGCCAAAGGCTGTATAGCATCTCCATGGCGACTCAAAAGCTTAATGTATTCCCGCTGATTTAAGTGATTAATTCTGCAGAGTGGCAAGGCCAGCGCTGGAGCAGGTGCAGCTCTGCCTTGCTGTAAAAACCTCCAAACCAATTTGTTTTCTCATGACCCAGCTGCCAAATTTCCTGCTGGCCCCACCAGCAGCAGAACTGCTCAGGTGCTTGATTTCGGGGCTGTGGGGTTTTATTTATTCAGTTTTTAATCCCTAATCTGGGCGGCACCTGATGACCGCGGAGCGCAGCAGCGTGAAGCAGAGATGGTGGGGAGGAAATTAAAAAAGAAAGAAATGAAAAAGGGAAAAATCACCCAAGGAAACTTGCTGGGATCGGCTACTGTACGTCCTTGTGCTCTGCAGGAAACAGCAGCCAGTGGCTGCTTGAGCACCAGCCTGTCCCCTCATTACATATAGGCTAATGCTATATATAATGAATAACGCCACTTGCAATTACACTCTTTGCAGGTCTCTGATGAAAGTACTTTAGAAATATTATACATTCTTCTGTAAGTAAAATAAAATCTACCAGAGTGATATTTTGCTCTTTTCTTTTCTGGGTAAATTCCACATCATTTATTACACTCTATTTGTACATATTTCACGAGTATATTCTTTCCTTGGAAAATTCATATGTAAAATGCCATGTAAATAAAGCAACCCCTGCAAATATTTGCAGAGGAGCTAAATGCGGCACTGGGCATTATTAAAGCATCAAAACTATTAGTGTTGGAGACAGCCCGCACTGTTCCCAGCGCAGGAATTTCAAGGACTGGTCGGGATTCAAGGGCTGCTAAAAGAGCAAAGGCACCAGGGCACCAGGGCACAAGGCTCAGGTGTCCCCAGGAGGACATCCCTGCACCAGCCATGTCCCCAGGCACCTTGGTGGCCTTCAGTTCATCCACATTTCCAAACGTCCCATTGGATAACTGGGATACCATTATGGTAGAATGCAGCCAAGAGGCTTCCCCGACCCTGCACATAAATAAAAATAAGCAAAATTTTATCATTTTGCTGCTGTCAGAGCCAGGCTGCTGGCGCAGGGGGTCAGCCAGACCCTGCAGCCCCCTCTGATCTCTGGTACTCCCAAGCTGTGTTTCTACCAGACTGTCATAGTGCCCAGCATGTCACACCTCATCTGTCCCAGCCAGGCAGGAGAAAAATACCAAAAGTAACAGCATTTGAAAGGAAATTTCTTGAGCAACGCTTTAGAATTTCCCCAAACAGTTTGTTTTCATTTCAAAATATTTTTATGTCAGCTTCACTCAGCCTGTGCCTGGGGCCAGTCCCTGCTCTGCAGCGGCAGCCCCACGATTCGGTTGGGGCTTCCTCAGCAAACTCCTGCACAGCTTTCAGTGCCACACAGGGGAGTTTTTTTCTTTCCTCCCAGGAGGAAAAAAATGAATTTCTTCCAAAAGCAATTGTCTTAAAAAAAAAAAGTAATTACAGAAATGGGCTTTTGGCTCCAAGTCTAATTTCCCCACCAGCCTGCACTGATGTGCACTCCCCAAGGCCCTGTGCTCTGCCTTACCATGTCCTTCACGGCGTGGTGAGACTTGACGAACACTGAGATGACCTGCAAGAAAAGCAAAAAAAAAGGAAGCAAAAAAACGCCACTCAGTGCATTTTCTATTCTCCGGGAGCATGGGAGGAATTATTTTTTCTTTTTTGATTTTTCTTTAACTAAATGAAAAAGCCACAGGTACCTTGTCTGGCTCAAAATGAACCGCGTCGCTGGCGCACGGGACGCTGCCTCCCTCCCAGTTGGCAGCGGTTTCAAAGTTGGTGTTTGGCAGCCACTGTTTATAGCCCGCAGCAGCGGTGCCTAAGAGGAACAAGGACACCCACTGTCACCCTCACAGTGCCCATGAGGAGGGGACAGACCCTGGGACAGCACCACGTCCCACGTCCCTAGGCCTGCACCTTTTTGGGCCAGATCAGGGGATCTTCTGCCTAGGAAGAGCCTCTGTGCAGCACTTCAGCTGAATCCCAGTCCTCCTCTCCTCCCGGGACCTCCTAGTGCAGGGGATTTTTCTTGGATTAAGGCATATTTTTAAACACTTGTCCACAGGTTTAAAGATGAATGAAAGGACAAAAACTTCACAGATAAGGATGAGGCAGCAACAGCCTGCAGGCAAGAATAACACACGAGCAGGTATCTAAGCTTTAAGTCCAGTGGCTTCTTCAGAGGTTGGGACCTCACTAAGTCCCTAGTGAAGGATGCAGAGCTCCTCATCCCTGGTGTTTCTAACCAGTCTGCGGAGAGCAAGGAGAGCCAGGGGCGGAGGGGAAGGGATGAGAGGAAAGGGGGGCCTTCCAGGGCACCTGAGGTGGGTGCTGCATGTGCCACCCAGAAGGCTGGCTGCTTTCGTGCACTTGGGCTCGCAGGTGGGAATGCAGTGGTCTCCCACGGCGGGATCTGCCCTCGCGCAGGTTGGATCCCTCTCTAAGTGCCTGTTTGCACAAGAGCTTTTGAAACCTGCATCTTCAACCCTGACATTTCCCAGGCTTGGCTTCCACCTGAAGATGAATCTCAAGCGGCCTGAATTGAACAGCTTCAGGCAAGTGAGTATTGAGAGAGAAAAGAGGAAAAAAATTCTTCGCTGCTAATATGGTTCATCTTTTTCTTATGGGAAAAAAAAGGCAACCCAGCAAAACACAGAGCATCTCTGGAAGGGACAGGGTAATGGAGAGGGAGGAGGTCAGTGGTGCTCCAGTGGGAGAGGTCAATGGGAGAGCTGAGGTGGACATGGGAACAGAGAGGCCACAGGGACATCCCACCTCACCTTGTCCTGGCTACCTCACTATCCTTCACTATCCCTCTCCATGGAGGTCCTCTCCTCTCCGGTCAGGCTGCCATGAGTATCCTTGAGGATAGCAAGCAGTCGGGCGGGGAGGGGATATCCTGGTGAGGATAGCAAGCGGTGGGAGGGGAGGAAAGGCAGATGGAAACGGGTCCAGAGGGCTAGGGGAGATGGAAGAAGGTGCAAAGGAGAAAGTCAGACCTGCTCATGTAAGTGCTGGGGAGGAGCTTTGGCTCGTGTGTGCTAAGTAGGCTCTGTGGAGGCTTTATCAGCATATAATGATCTCCTCTAGAGCCTAATTGCATATTTGTGCTGTCTGACTCTGCCAGGGGCACTGACGAGACAACTTGTTGTGTATAGCCAGGTTCACACTAAGGGGAAAGGATATATTTTTAACCTGAGCCCTAAGGCACGAGCAGGCACTGGAGCCACCGTATGCAGGCTGGAGTGGAGAGGAGAAGCTGGTGGGGAGCAGAGGAGCTTCCTCAGCCCCACTCCAGGCTAGAAACTCGCATGCTGAGGGTAAGGTCTGGACAAGGGTGGGAGTGGCCCCAAAAAGTCTGAAAATCCCTCCTTTAATGGCAGCTAAAGGTCCAAGGCTTTCTCCAGTTGTCAGTCACTAAAAAGAAAGACCTCACTTTTCTTTGACATATGGTTTTTACCATGTAAGATGATGCACAACTCAGCTGGGAAATCAGCTCTGCACTGCCCAGCCTCTCCAACCACCTTCTGCACTGAGGTTCATCCATGCTAAGCCAGACTTGGACCATCCCCAGGAAAAGACCTGACACAGCAGGATCCTTTACTTTAGTCTGACAGAATTATAGAACAGTGGAGGCTGGAAAGGACCTCTAGAGACCATCTAGTCCAATCCTGCTGCTCCAGGAGGGACATCCAAGGCATATGGCACAGGGCAGCATCCAGGCAGGTTTTAAAAATCTCCAGAGAAGGAGACTCCACAGCCTTCCTGGGCAGCCTGTGCCAGGGCTCTGTCACCCTCACAGTGAACAAGTTCTTCCTCACATGGAGATGGAACTTCCTGTGTTTCAATTTGCACTCATTACTCCTTGTCCTGTCCTGGCCACAACTGAGAAGAGTTGTGGCCCCTCAGCTATTTATACATATTGTTCAGATCCCCTCTCAGCCTTCTCTTCTCCAGGCTAAACAGGCCCAGCTCGCTTAGTCTTCCCTCACAAGACAGATGCTGCAGCCCCTTAATCATCTTCGTTGCTCTGCGCTGGACCTTCTCTAGAAGTTCCATGTCCCTCTTCACAACCTCCCTGAACGCTACAGACCTGAGTGCCATTTCCAGCATCCTTCCAACAGAGCCCTTAAGTGGAGCATTCCCTACTTGATAGTCCTTGACAGAGAAGACCCTGACAGCTATGAGAATCAGACTCAAGGAGCTGCTTTCAGAGCTGCGGCCACAGAAAAAAATGTTATTTCAGAATCAAAAAAAAAATCTTAAAATCTTTAAATATTAATTGCAAGTCGCTCTGGCCCTGCTACGGTTGACTGGTGCCCTTCCAGTTGTGGGGAGCTGGGAAGGCAGAGGTTAACGCTCCAGCAGGGAGACTGGCTGTCCCTACTGAGCACACGCGTCACGTCCCCGCGTGGCGCGCGCGGCCGCGTGGGCACAGGCAGACCCCGCGGCGAGGGCGCTGCCGGCGGCTCCGCTGCGCTCGGCCGCGCGCGCCGGGGCCGACAAGGTTAATCTGCTGCTGCTGCCCAAGCTCGGCAAAGCTCTTTTCCCACGGAGCTGTGCTGATGCATTCCTGCACCTTCTACATCCCTGGAAATATCAGCGTGCTATTTAATCAGCCTCGTCTCCGGGGAATCGCAGTCCTTGAACATCAAAGCTACATTCATATTCAACAGAAAATGGATCCTGCGGTGAAGAGCTGCTGGCTTCAAATAACAGCAGAAAAACCTGAGCAGCAGAGGTGCAGCAAGCACGATACATAAATCACAGCCTGAGCACACAAGCCCATTCCCCTCCCAGCTCTTTGTCCAGCTGGAAATGCATTTTTCCATTTGCATTACAAATACCCCTTAAGTGACAGAGCCAGCAGCTCCGCTCCAAAAGCGGCTGCCCAATGCACACCCAAGAGGGCAAAGCTGTTGAGCAGCCCCCTCATGTTCCCCACTGCCCATGGGTCCAGCGGTTACTCACCAAGGAGCTGCAGACAGCCCAGGAGGAAAAGCAGCCTCTTCATTTCGCAGCCCATTGCCTGCACTCGCCTTCACGGCCTCGGCCCCGCCGGACCTTGGACTGCCCGCGGGCACGTGACGGGAACGGAGAGGAGTGAACTGGCACCGGGGCACAGGTTTACCTGGGGAAACGGAGCCTTTGGCACCACAGGAACCCATGCAGGCATCTGCATGGAGCTTGAGAAAGCCGTTGGGGAATGAGATTCATGGGACCTTCCTGCAGCTCATTTTTCCCTTATTAGTTACTTCATCATTTGCACCTTAATTTCTCCCTTCTCTCACCTTGTTCAGCCTGGGCATCTGCTGCAGTGAAGTGAGAAAGAGCAGCCCACACTCAAGCCAAGCATCTCCCTGCGTGCTGCTCTCTGCTTTAGCATGCCTGCCACCTTATCCTCCCCAGTAATGGTCTCGGTGCATTCGCAAGGCGCTTGCTTGGAGAAGAGCAGCTCCCAGGCAGGGCTCCAGGTTCTTTGGACACCGGCTGGCCTGCTGGTTACGCTGTGTGCAGTCACAGGGTGGCCCAAGCCCCTGTGCAGTGTGAGCTGGTGGCACCAGTGCTGATCTCAGCTGGAAGCTCCCAACTTGTTTCCTGACCAAGGAAAAAGTCCAGACTGGCACATCCCGCACCTCCCATAAGACACAGAGAGCTGCATCTCTGGGAGGGGAATGAATGTGAGGAGGAGCAGAATACTCCTAATTTCACATACAAATCATGGGCTGGGGCTGATTATGCCATGCAGGAGTGAGGCAGCAGAAGAGGCTCTAGATAGGCCCTGGAGAACAAGTTGCTGGAGCTCAGTAGCACTCAAAAACTCATAATGATGGGTCAGGAAAGTGAGGAAAGGAACCAACAAGATCAAAGCAAAAGCCATTGCCATTGCAAGCCGCAAGAGTTTCCCAGAGTCCAGGAGGAGGCTGGAGAAGTGCTTGGAAGGACCTCAGGAGACCCATGGGATGTGGTGCTTCACCCCCAGAGCCACTGGCACGCTGTGTAAGCTGGAGTCTCCCACCTCTGCAGAAAGCAGCTGATGGGGAAACGCGGCCACGGCCCTCCCTGCCCAGGAGCTCCGCTCGGCCCTGGGGGTCTAACCCTGCAGCACTGCAGATACAGCCTCCTGCCCCATCCTCTGCTGCAGCAGGGCAGAGGAGAGGAAACCTCCTCGGCATCAAATCTCTGCCCAGGCATGAGCCAAAACCTCGTCAGAGCTCCCTGTGCAAGGAGCCGCCTGCCAAGAGACGCCCTGGACGTGAGAGACGCCCTGGACGTGAGAGGCTCCCATCTTGTTACCACTTGCAAATCCAGCCCTGGGGACGCGCTGGCCCAACGCTGCCTCAGGGAAACTGCCTGAATTTAACAGACAACACAAGCCAGGGAGGGCAGGAAGATGCCCGGTGATAAAAGCCTGGGGCTCAGCTACCGCTTCGGCTCTGTCTGAAGGAAACAAGTCTCGGTGCGAGCGCTCAGGCTGGGCACGAGCTGCGCTGGCGGCCGAGCCCGCGCGGCGCCCGTGGGCGCGACATGGCCGCCCCGTGGCGGGTGACGGGTGCCAGGCCGCGCACAGGGCTGGCCGAGGCCCTTCCAGCCGCCGAGCCCCGCTAGCGTCACCGTCCCCGGGAAGCCGTTAAGCACATGGCGAGAAATCTGCTGCGATAAAAACACGGGGCGATAAAAACGTTAGGCGATAAAAACATGAGGCGATAAAAGCGTCGCCTCAGATGGAGACAGATGGGAGCAGCGGCAGCAGAGGCGCCCCCAGCGCCCGCTGCCTCCAGCCCTTAACCACTCGTAGGATGTGTGGCCTAGGGCTGGGCAGCCCGTGTAACCATTACCCCAGTATCGCAGAGCCGCCCTCAAAGTGGACCTCTTCCAGCTGCGACCTGATAGAGAGTAACATCCCACGTGGATTTTTTTCCTATCTAAGAAAATGGTAAAAGTCCAGCTGCAAGAGCACATTTTATGCTGTTGTGGCCGGTCCCTGGGGTTGGATGAGCCATAGGTCCGTTCAGGAGAGCCACAGCCCTAAGTCACAAGGCCACTCAAAGAGCTACCACTGCATGAACAGTCAGCCCATGATCACAGAGTCACAGAATGGTTGAGGATGGAAGAGACCTCTGGAAATCATCTAGTCCAACCCTGCTGCTCCAGCAGGGACATCCAGAGCATGGGGTACACGGTGGCATCCAGGCAAGTTTTGAAAAGCTCCAGTGAAGGAGACTCCACAACCTCCCTGGCAGCCTGTGCCAGGGCTCTGTCACTCTCACAGGAAAGAAGCTCTTCTGATGTGCAGATGGAAGTTCCTGTGTTGCAGTTTGCACTCATTACCCCTTGTCCTGTCACTGGCCACCACTGAGAAGAGTTTAGCCCCATGATGGCCACCTGCCTCAGGATTCTTCATCATTTGGGAAGATAAATTGCCCTGCTCTTGTGTGTCCCACAAATACTGCAAAACTGAGAGGAGGCTTCCCGAGAAATGCTTCAGCAGGCCCTCCCTCCTCCACAGCACGTTGCCTCAGCAGCCCATGCCCCCTCTGACCGTGGGACTGCCTCATACATGCATGGATTTCATGACCACCTGCACCAGGAGGCCTGTGCCTCCAGCAGCCTCCTCCCCAGCTAACTGTAAGGCGAGAGAAAGTTCCAGAAAGCTTTTACAGTCACCTGCTTTTCCATGTTTGATCCAAACCATCAGAAAGTCTCTTTCCCAGGGAAGCTGCAGATGACTGAACACCAAAGGCAGGTGAGGTGAGGGAGGAAGGGGCAACTGGAGTTGCTTCCCCTTTCAACCAACACCAAGCCAGGAGCCAAGAACACGTTCATGGAGGAGGACATCCACCCTGAATCACAACTGGTCCATGCAGCCCTACTGCCCCTTCGCACACACACAGGCAGGGGTTACTCTGCAGTGCTGCTCTGAGAGACTGGACGCAAAGGGAGGCTTTTATTGGCCATACAGTCAGTGACTAGGGCTGCACCTGATAGATATCAAAATGAGAGGCACCACAGCCACCTTCTCTCTGCCATGGCCACCAGAAGACATCTATGCAATAGCTTGTATGGCTTTACCATGATAGCAAGGGCCTGGCATGGTTTGGTGTTTTCACACTGTGTGAAATACAGAGGAGTCAGCCAGTGCTGGCACTGTGAGCAGAGAGGCCAGAGCCCTCGGCTGAGTCGAGGCCCTGGGGAGGTCCTGGAGCACTTTCCTCTGACAGAATTTTAAGGGACATAAGCTCTTCCAAACCATCACAGTGGGACAGCAATATTTGAGTCTGTGCAATGTTATGGAAGCTATTTTGCATTCAGAAGGAAGAATGGATGCCAACAACCTGGATTTCAGAGCTGTCTAGGAGGTGCAACCACAAGCAGGACAACAAGCAGCTTTTTGACTTGGACAAGAAGCAGCAGTTACAGCACCAGATTACTGCACATAAACTCCGGCATGCAGATGCAGGAGTCTGAGTAAAGAGGCCTGTTTTTCCAAGCACTGAGCTGAGAACCTGCTGGACACTACAGTCAGCCCACTTCGTGCAGTCCCCATGCTTAGATGGGGAGCTTCTTACTCTGAAGACTATCAGCCCCTTACCAGCCTCCATTTTCTATCCCTTAAACACCTGCTAAAGGGAAATATCCAGCAAGGGAACAGTTTAAACCTCATCTGTGTTCCAGATGGTTGATGGCATCAGTTACACTGGGAAAGGTGTTTGAGCAAGCTCTCCTAGAGAGGCCGTTTTATATCAGCCAGGACTGTTTTAAATAATCCTCTCTATGGGAGCTTCTGTGTTGGCACAAAGTGGCAATTCAGTGTCCATGGCACTGCCTGCAAACAACTTGTGTCTCTAATCAGCACAGCTATGCTCTCAAAAATTTTGTGCCAGACGTAGCAGGTAGTACAAGTTACCATCAAACAGCCCTTAATCTAGTTTATAGTCTCTATGGTGAAAGTCATTCCCTCAACTTCTCCCCATACTTGCAGAGAGGACCCATGGGACTTCAGTGCTGCCACTGTCTCCACATTTGGGCTGTTTTCTGTCCTTATATGACCACACTAGAGCAGGCCATTAACATGCAAGCCTAACTACTGGACAACATGGCTCTGGCGGCCACCCTGAAAGGCCAGAAAGTTGGATCAAATCATTTAGTCTCTGTAGGTTTTTTGACTTGAACAAGTGTTGAGGCCTCCATTCCCCCTGCACTGATAGGCGTTTGCACATGCCAGAGCTGTTGAGCAATGGACAAGTCCCACAGAGCCTGACCTAGCAACCTTCCTCTTTTGTCATGCACTTAACACACTTTTCTGTGGTGCTGACAGTGTTTAATAAATAGTTTGTATGATTGTTTCCTTCCTTCTCACCAAATGTGCTCTGTATGTCCCTGCTTGTGCAGAGGGGGTAGACTAGATGATCTCTAGAGGTCCCTTCCAGCCTCAACCATTCCATTCTGTGAAAGGCAACAACACTGGAGCTCCTCAGGCCCTTGATATTTGTGTGGACAATATTGGTCTTTCTACATGCCAACTGTGACATTGCAGCTTGCCTTATCAGTGGAATTTTTATACGCTCATCTCTTCCATTTTTTTTTCCAAGCCCAACTTTTAGAAGAATAGTCACAACTCAACCAAGTTGCTGGGTTGCTTCTTTGAATTACCAAGTGTCTCCATTTTGGTAGTTCAAGCGAACTTTCCTGAAGAACAGGCAAAGGGGCGTGGGGAGTAGGGAGAGACTTTGGTTACTGCTTGTTTCGCCCGACATTAGAGGTTTCGTGTAGATCAGGAACAAATTAGACACACTACCTTACGGTGACACCTCTCGGGGCCCAACCCAGCCGTGCAGGAAGGAAACACACATCTGACTCACAGAAAACTGACTTTGGGGAAGGAAGAGGGAAATCACCTCTTTCATCACTTACTTTAACCATCAAATATTTCCCCCTTCCTCAGACAATTACAAGACTTCATCATACAGAAACAGTCTTGTATTTTATATGTGAGAGTTTTCAAAACTATCCAGAAGACCAACAAGTCAAAAGTTCTTAAAAATACTTTCTTGACACCTTTTGGGCAGACAGTAAGCAAACCCTTTCTTCCTGCAGTCCTTGCAAGATACGGTCTTGCCACACCAGCTGGGTTTCGAGCTGGGTATGTGTCCACAGAGCACCCTTTGTGGACCAGAACAAGTGCTCCTCCTCCTCCTCCTCCTCCTCATCCATGCTCTCAGTTACAGCTCCGAGAGCGGGCACTCCAGGCCTGTCATCCTCGGTAATATATTGCCTTCCAAGAGCAAGCATGCAATAAAAGCTGTAGTTACCTTCTGTGACCTGTCTCGCAGAAGAAATCTTCTATAAAATCTCATTCTTGCCAGGAAGAGCATAATGTATCATTCCAAATGTGATTCATTGCTGAGGGAGGAGGAGCCCGGAGGTGAAGGGAGAATCAATGTTAGTCTTCGTGTTTGAAGTGATTTGTTTCTTGTCCACTTGTCCCGCTGCACTGAAGTGACAGATGTGTAAAATTTGAGCAGCACCAAACAAAGTTTTGGAAAAAGGATCCGCTTTAGGGGTAGCAGGGGATGCTCCTCCTTAAGGAGAGCTCTGCTTGAAGGTGACCCACTTCATTAATAAAAGAAACAGGGAAGTTGACTTCTTGTCGTGGAGAGCTTTACGTGACACCACCTCAAGGAAAGCCTCCAGTGGAAACCTTGATGTGCAGGGCAGGGGATGCAGTAGCATTCAGAGCCACTCAGAAGTCGCTCTCATAGCACACCCTGAGCACAAGAAAAAAATTCCAAAAAACCCTGCCTAGCTTCCTGCATTCACCCTTTGGCTTGTGTATCTCATGTAAAAACACAAGCAGCTCCCCAACCCAGTGTGTACCAAGCACACTGCTTCACCTACACTTCCCAGGGCTTTTCCAGCAATTTTAGATTGCTTGCTACAAAGCCCAGAGTTTGCTGTGTGGCCAGTGAGTTCAAACTGCCTTTCAGGTGTGGTCCCACCACCTGCAATGCAGCTGCTTTGACAGCAACGCAACACTTGGCCATGGCCCCCCGTCACCACTGCCATGCTGTGCGCAGGCCATGGGCTTGGGCTTGCTCCGAGCACAGGCAGAGCCTTCCCAGGCTGCTAAACCGGGGGTTACTGGTGCAGAGAGGTGGGAAAGAGGGAAAATGGGAATTTCAGGAAAGGAGGTGACAGGGAAGAGAGGGAACAGGAAAGGGAAGGCTGGACAGACTCTTGCTCTCAGAGCTGGGAACCTTGGTGTCTTCATTGCCATGCTCAATCTCTTAGGTGGGAAGGGACGATTGATACTGAAAAGAAAAAAAAAAAAAAAGAAAACCACAACTACTTTTTTTTTTGTTTAAATCGAGCTATAGTCTGTCTCTTCAGTCACCTCTTCTGGGAGAGCAGCATAACTAATGCAGATGCATGAAAATCATTTTGATTATTTCTACTCTATTTGCACAAGGATTCTTGATGTTGACGGTTTCTTCTAACCAAGACTTCACATTCAAACTAGAATCCTGTTAAAACAGAAGGCAAATTTCCTGTGAGCAGGACGATAAAACGTGATAATCAAGGTCTATCGGGGCACACGAGTGTTAAGCACTACAGAGCCAGGGGTATCGGTGAGGGCACAGCAGCCAAAGGAGGTGTTTTGATCCCATTTGCAAGTAAACACCACTCATTTAAATTCAACACAACAGGGTTTTTTAAAAAATATGAGTTCCTACTTAGATTTATTTTTCCTTTAATAACACAGTTTAGCATTTCAGAGTTTTGCATTCTACACTCTTACACACTGTCCTTGTTTATTAGCATTTAAACACAAAAAGACGTAGCAAGACCTCCAAACACAAATAAATACAAAAACACAATATACAATAAACTGAAATACAACATATAATAATGCTATTGAGAAATTAAGACATGTTGCTAATTCCTTTTTTTTATTAATATTATTATTATTTTAACAACATGGTTATTGCTGAGCAATAAATTATACATTTTAAAGTCGTTTTTCCCCTAAAAAAAAATAAAATAAAGAAAAAAGACGAGAACCACTGGTTACCAGATCACTTGCACTGTATTCTTACAGCTATTGATAATTAAGACAGGCAGAATATACACAATCAAATGAGGTTGGCCTTCTTTGGTCTTTGTTTTTGATCATAAACTGAACACAAGTGTACCGTTCACTGAAGAGTATGAGATTAAATAAATGGTTACACAAGATTTAAACATTAATTTGTACATTTTTCTCGATCACTGATGTCTTTTCCATAGATATTTCTTACAGAATTTCTTGGAAACAAATGTCGGCTTTAGTTTTCCCAATTATTATGTTGTTCCATGCATCTTAAAGGTTATCCTACTTGTCTTAAGAGAAATGGACCTGGGTTGAGCCCATCATCTCCTACTGGGTGCTTTTCACAGCTCTCTAGTCACCACTAAATCATTGGAGTTTTATACCTTGTAGAAAAAATCCTGAACTTCCCCTGTTTTTTTTTTTCTATAAAACTGAAAAAATATATAAATCAAACAACAGCTATAAGAAAACCAAAAGAGGTGGAACACATGATGCATCAGCAACAATGGAAGCTTGTACCTTCCCATTCCACAAGTACAGATTATACAACTCTCTGCCAGTGACGCAGGTCATAGTTGGAAGATGTGTCCTTTCAAACGTGAGCTGTCTTCAAGCTCGAAGCTCAGAACACTATGCAAGAAAATGACCTTTACGAATGATAATGCTGGTTTATCTCAATAACCCTTAGACAGAGTCAAATTTTATCACTACGCATCACACTGCCAGCAATGGAGCGTGTGAACACCGGCATTGCTAAGAAGTTAAAAAGTCCTTGCAGAACTGGCAACCAAATTAAAAGCTTAGTTCCAAAGGACCAGAAACACAAACACCACATACAGACAACGAACCTGTCCCTAAGTAGGTAGGTTAGTAAGCCACAGAGTTGAGATCCAGATTTGAATTTCACATCAAGTCTGGGATGTTTGGATCCAGGATTTTGGTTCAGGCGCTTCTCTGTGAGATTTTGAACTTATTGAACCCTAAGGAACTAATCCTAACTTGGAGGAAAAAACACAAGAACAAAAAAACACAAGCTAGTATCTACACTAAGATCATGAAATGGAAGACAAAAGCTGCAGTCTTGCCCATACATTAGAAGAGAAATAGGAATAGTCAGATCTCTTATGCGTTGTTAATCTCTGCTCTTCTAAATCTTAAGAGGATGTCCCTGAATCAGCATTTCCACTGCCCTCATCTGTCTGGTGCTTCTCAGCAAAGGCCTGCATTGAAAGGCAGGAAAGAACAGTTAAGCCCTCCACATTTCGGTTTAAAGGAAAAAAGACAAACCACACACACAAGAACGAAAGGGTCAGTCACGCTATAGCTGGTAGAGCCAAGATTAATCCACTTTAAACGGTATTTTTCTCCCTGCTGCGTTAAGCGCAGTCTAAGAGGAGACGTGTGTTGGTGGGTGATGCTGAAGGAGCAGAGCAGGACACCGACCCTGGCTGCGATCACTCACGTCGTGCTGGCCCTCCCCTCCGCAGGCCAGCAATGCCGGGGCCACCGCCGCCGCACAAGCCCACATCAGGACAGCTTCTGTGTTTAATTCTAGCCCTTACTGTCTTGATGGGGGTCTTTAAGGTACGACTTACGGCTGAACTGGTTTTGCAGTTCCTCTAAGGGACAGTTCTATTAGAAGAGAAAAACTAGTAGTTAGATCCTAACGCTAGGGAGCTGGAACCTCTCGTATAGCCCTGGCTCCCGGGGATTCATCGTGTGGCTCTGGGCAAGTCACTCCACTTCCAAGCCTCCGTTTTCTTTTTCCAGCAAAGACTAACAGTACTCGCTACAAGAAGAGAACGTTTGCAGGTGCAAAGTGGTTTTGACCCCGTACATAGCACTAGAACTATTTTCAGACGGACCGGATTCCAGAAACGGTTGTTTTTATTGCAGTAGCTATGACTTCTAAATCAATCAGAATAGAGAGGTATTGACTGAACGGGACAGGAATTCCAGGAAGAGGTCCAGCTGCTTTTTATCGTTGTTTGTTCGCAAATTTAAAAAAGACAAAATTTGCAATTATTTAGATGCCCACCACTATATTCATTTAAAATACATGAATCTCACAGCTAGCTAAGTAGGAAGAAGGACAAGGGTCCTAGATGACATTTCAAGGTCTTCAGAAAGGCTAAGCAAACTGCTCATTTCACATTTGATAAGAGGATTTTTTTTTTGCTATATACATACAGGTCTGTAAACCTGGAGGATGGAAATCTCAAGTTTGCCCTTAGCCAAGATGCTCCCTTAGCAGCAGCAAGTTACATTTGCACCACTTGATCAAGTATCACTTGGGGAATAAGGTTTTGTTTCGTCACTTCTACCCTGCATATGTATGTGCATGCATATCCGTGTGGATGTATATGTATGTACTTGCACATATATGAGCATTTTAAAGAGCAAAAAAATAAGAAACTAGGTATGCAACCCAGGAATTTCCCCCCCTCACCTATTTGTATATTTGCATAGTTAAAACATATCAAGGCATCAATACTGCAGTAACATTTCTCAGTCTCCTGAAGTGCAGGCAACTTTTCATGCCACTCTCTAGGTGCTTCTCTGCCTTAGACCAAACAGCACCATTACATTAAATAAGAATAAAACACACAAAACAACCTCAGACCCCAACCACTGCATTGTTGGTGAAATGCCTATTCCACATGATGGAATACAGATACAAATAGGTGGTAGCTTTTACACTCCATCTCAACAACCCGTAATCGTGGCAAGCTGAGCAAAAAGAACAATACAAACACAACCTAACATTTCATGGGTTCAACACTTGAGTTACAACTAACACACATCTCTTTATCTTTGCATTTGAGAAATTCACCAGGCACAGAAACAAGCACATAGCTTCAACTTTCCTTTTCCACGGAGGAAAAGCCACTGAAAGAGTAAATCAATCTGTATTTCGTATTTGCAAGACAACTAGCATGTTACCCACAATGGTTTTTTCCCACCATTTCCCATATTCCTATTGCACATTCTCTGTGAAGAACAACATTTACAGTACGAGGCTGAAATCAACATTGCATAATAGGAGTCAGCAGTTGACTGAAGTCATGAAGGTGAACCGTGGCGACAGCAACTGAAACAAGGCCCCTTCAGTTGGATGGGGAGCAGAAATGCAAACATGGTCCTGCATAACGAGTGCAGCGTGGTCTTTAAACGCTGAAATTGTTTCATCCTGTTTAAAAATTGAGACTTTCTTAAATGAAGGCTGTGCACGCCCCAAACGGAGCGGTGCACAGCAAGGGCAACATCCAGCTTCTCCCACCTTGGGATCTCCCTAGACAAGGCTGGACACGGGAGAGGCATGGGCGCAATGTGGAGGGTCACCACCAAGAACACCGGCAACAGACGTCGGGCGTGCACGGCTAAGAGTCACAACGGGGAGGAAAAAAAGGTTCCACGGAAGAAATCCTGTTGATGGGAACACAAACACCCGGGAGCCCCACACGCCCTGGGTCCCCACACAACTCAAGGGGGTTTCGGGAGCGCAGCCAGGCCAGTGCCCTGTGAGCCCCACAGGTTCCCTACACACAAGCGTGGATACCTGGTCAGCATCAACACAAAAACAAACAAGGGCGTTTTGAGGATAAAAGTTTAAATTATTTAAGTGTTGTGTAAAGCACCAGGTATCTATCTTTTCAATTTAGAGAATATACAGCGGCCCTGTTTTCACAAAATGCTACATACTCCTTGCTGGAAAGCAGAGGAAACCTAGTTCTATGTACACAGTAAGAACTGTACAGAGATGGTCTGCAAGTTCTGCAGAAAAAGGAGTGTTACAGTCAAGGCTTCAGGTATTCCACAGCAGGCGGTGTTTACATATTGTAGCAAGGTCCTGGATTTCACAGTACGCAGGGTTGGCAAACTGGAAATTCTCTGGCAGCTTCATGTAGTTTTACAAAATAAGTGCAGTAGGTCTCCGTTTTATTAACTGTGATAAAAAGCATATATGCAAAAATACTTTTATATCGATAGCACGTTACTGCATTATAAAAGCTGCCCAAGTGAAGCTGAAGATTTTGGCAGCTGGTGCTTTTGGCACTTGGGAGATGTGGAAAGCAGCATAGAGATCTGTGAAACAAGAACAGTGACTGATGTTTCTGCTACAGTGACCGGCATTAATATAGTTAGGAGTGCTCATATTCAAACTTCTCTATGAAGTTTCTGAGTCAATATCCCACTAAGAGGGGATATTCAGATCTCTTAAAGCTACTGGTTTAGGCTGTGTGCAGACTCAGGAAGACTTCCCTATTAGTTTACACGTTTCTTATGTTTCAAAGTCCCCGTTCAGTCATAAAGGCTGGAAACAATTTTTCCCCCTCTCCTAAAGAGCCCGGATTTAGAAGCACAATTGTGTCACAGGAGTTGGAAACTGCAGCCACAAGCCTGCAGGACATGCTGGGCCATGCTTACACCAGAAATCTCCTCCAAGTCCCAGATTGAAACAGGATATAAACTCTTTTGGAGATGGCCAAACATTTACGTTTACAAGACATGCATTAGCAATGGGAGGAGAGTCCTTTGGACATTTCCACTTGGGAATCCTGTTTTCAGTAAAATTCTGTGATGCGCAAACACAAAAGCTCAGCTGCCTACATTCACAATTCTTAAAATGACACAAGGCGAGCGATCCCTCGCCCAGAAGCCTAAGTGATGGGTTTGCTTATGCAGCCTGCATAAAACTGCAAGTGCTGTGTAACGATATCTAGAGATATAGACACGGGTATATCTGTAGATATTTATCTCTTGTGCAGAATGTCCTCCTTCAGTGCTAGAAGTCAGGCACTAGCACCGGCCTCCACATTTGAGCTTGCACTGGTGGACAGCTATGTACCATAAAGGAAATACAGTACCTGGACAACGGAAGGCAAGAAGAGGAAGACAGGGCGCTACTGAGGGCTCGCACTGTCAGTAGCGGGCAGTATTCTAGCAGGTGCCCGGAAAACCCATGGAGATCACTTAGCATGCACTCTATAATCATAAATACTTCTTGCAGGCACTGTGGGTGAAGGCACAGCCAAAAAAGACAACCACAAAGACAAGCTGGAATATAAAGGCATGAATTCAGCTGCGCCCGAGGCGGAAATCGTGCCCATGCCCCCCGAAGCAGAAGCTGGCGCAGGCGGGCGCTCAAGGTGCCCACCCAGGCAGAGCACGGAGGTGCAACTGAGCTCTGCTTCAGCGGCTCTCAGGTATTAAAAAGCACCACAGTCGGGCTGGGTGGCTAGCCGGGCTCGTTGCACACTACTGAACAGAAGCAGATGAGCACAGCAGTTGCAGTCAGCGTGTGCTGGGGCTCGCGAGCGCTTTCGGCAGGCTGCTGCGAGGAGGAAGCCCGTGCCTTCCCCGTCAGGCTGCTCGTCTGCCACGAGCAGCTGCCACGAGCGCGGACATTCGCAGCCCCCACGTTGCTCACGTGAGTCCGGTGAAAGCGGCGCCGCTTTCCAACCACAGGCATTAGAGGCAAAGAAATGTCGCCTTCCTTCCCGCTGGCCATGGAGATTTAGTCCAAGCTCCATAGGAGCACTGAGCAAAACATTTCGGCACCTGGTTAGAGCTGGGTCTCGCCATGGCCAAGCCACAGAAGCTCCAGTGACCAAAAGAAATGGACCCTGGCTTCTGTTGTGCACATCACAAGGTACCTACGGGCTCTGAAGATAAGGCCAAACATTATGCCTGACGTCCCATTAAACTACTGTTTCAGATACCAGAATTCATCTGAGTAGAAAGCTATGGTTTCTAAGCAGCACAGCACATCTAAGGCACATGTATGCATGCAAGCCACCATCACTGCATTAAGACATTGCTGGTTTGTCCTGAAGAAGCAATGGCTGCTAGTACGGAACAAACATACAGGCTTCTTTTCAGCACTAATCCTCCTTCCCAATACTGAAAATACTATATACTGCTGACAGCATAATGTGCAACATATATAGCTTGATTGGAAAGCATGGGGCAGAACTTTAAAAAATGTACAGGATTCCGTTTAGAACTCCAAAGTTCAACAAATGCCCTATTTTAGGGTGAAAACAATTATAAATCTGATAATGATGCACAGCATCCATGAGTGATTTTTCCTTAATTTTGAAATAGTGTCATTAACTACGACATATATTGTAGGTTTACATTTCTAACGAGAAATAACAGAATTGAATATTTTTTTTCCTATCACAAGTGATAACCAGTGTTTGATATCTTCTATTTTTCTTCCAAGAAATATCAGTCTATCAACAGTTTTAAAATAAAATGTTTTCTGTAACAATAGAACTTTAAATAAAAATATGATTTTGATTCAGATACTTTTGAGAAGATATGGATACTTTTCCAAGATCTTCTGACAAAGTAATTATTAAAACAGAGACCAGATGAGGCCTTAAAAAGACAATATACTATATTTCAGACAAGATTGCACCTCAGTTTTTCAAATAATATCATAGTTGCAACATTACTTCATCATTTCTTCTTTTAACATGCTGACAATTTCCAGCTAGCCCACAGGTGAACTTTTTTTTTTTGATTTTTGTTTTTTTTGAATTCTAGCTTAAAGGAATAAGAGTCAGTAATTTATTCAGCACATACTGTATATGTCTTTTCACCTCCAATTGACTATTGATCATTAATAAGTTAAAAAAAAAAATCCCCTCTGACCATTATCATTATCCTCATGAGGGATAAATGATTCTTCAGAGCTTAAGTGTTTCTAGTTCTATTAAAAAATATACCATGGTATGATTTCTTAATGTGTTGCTACTTTCGCAATTGGACCCTATGCAGTTATGCCTTCAAACTCTTCCTTCTGTTCCACAAGGTGGTTCTGTGAGCTTTAGGACCTCTGATTGAAGACAAACTGATATAAAACCCCCAAATGGAGTTGTCTTCTGCTTAATCTGCCTCCCCCATTGTATGTCAGGGGTCTGGTAGATCCGATGTATCCACTATGACTTTAATAAAAATAGTATCATCTTTAATATACGTTCCATTCTCTAGAACAGTTTGAGCCACAAAGACGGGACAGCCAGATGCAATGTTCATTTCTCCAGTTGGCTTCTTGAAACTGCTGCTGTTTGGATCTGGCTTGAAGGCATCTCCTAAGTGGCGTCGAGACGGTCCCTGATCCATCAGCATAAGAGTCACTTTCTGTTTAAATGGCCAAGGCAGCAAAGCATCATATTCTCCACGCATTATGACAAAAAACAGCGACAAGTGCGTCCCTTTTCCCATGCCATCTCCATTCAGGTAGACTCTGGCACACATCTTGTAGCCAAAGTATCCAGTATAAAAGGGCTGGCTGTACAAGGACAGAGTCTTCCCCATGACTGCCTCTTGCTTCCGCCGCTTATAGTCGCGAATTTTCCAAATTAACACTCCGTTGTAACTGGCAGTTTCTAAGACTTGGAAGCGGAGGTCCATGTCAGCCAGCCGAATATCATGAACACTCAGCATCTGATCGTGTCTGCTCAGCTGGGTCTCCAGCAGGCCTGTTGGAAAATGGGAAGGACAGGGATGAGAAAAGTGCTTACTTTGAAAACTGTTAAGTGTGTGTATGTATATATATATATATATATCTGTCCCCAATGCTGCTTTGGAAAACATTTTCTGTCTTAAGAACCAGACCACCTTTGGTGACATTCAAAACAATTTTCACTGCTTTTAGTTTGCCAACTATAAATTAGGTTAACTGGGATCCTCACAAAAATGGTGTCAATCACGCACAGAGTAAAAGTCTCAAATATTCAAGTCAGGAAGCAATACAACCACAGAGACATCAATTTTTGAGATAAGAGTTAACTGCATTATCTGTAGATAATCGTCATCTGTGCAGGCCTCAGAGGGGTCCAAGATCCTACATAATCACTCTGAAATTCAGAAGCACCACTCAGAGTTGCTCAAAAAAGTTGTTATGTCACATCGAATGTTGATCACAAGAGAACAGAAAATTCAAGCTAAGTGTTATTCTGCATTATGTGATCACATGCTTGGTTTGTAGGGGGAGTTGTTTCTAATGTCTCCTTTCTCTTGCGTGAAAGGTCTCTACACATACATCACTCTATACATACTGGCAATGTTGGCTAAGAAGCAATACAAAAGCAGATACATTTGCAAGACAGGTTTATCTTACACAATTCATTTAAACGTGAAGTTCTTTGGCTTGTTTGAGCTGTTAAATACAGTCTACACTATCTTAGTAAACTTTGCTCGGCAAACCTTCAGATTCCATGGTATTCTTGGATTAAATATCTCACTCTGTAATAGTATCAAAACAGAAGGCTTCACATCGTTAACACAGGGTTAACCCATTTGGTTTCCTAGTGAGCAATCAGCACGATTAACATTATTGACGTTTCCATAGGGAAAGAAAACTCAATGGGAGTGACACTGAAGGGATATCAGCTTGACACAACTGCTGTGTACTTCACTGCACTGTGCTTACACTTACTTGTGTTTCGAGCTCCTTGCCCTGCAGTTTTATCAACGCTTTCCAGCTCAGTCACTCTGTTCTGGAGGGATTCGACGCTGCTCTTCATGCTGTCGGCCTCCTCCCAGTTCTGTCGGAAGGGGCGGATTTCCTTGTCCAGTTCTTTCAGCTTCTCTGCTTGACTGTCTATCACTCGCTTTATGAAACAATAAAGTAGAGTTAAAAGGAAAAAAAAAGACAAATTATGTGATTTAAA
>JAVCKT010036665.1:19288-39780 GCA_032273925.1 Rhynchotus rufescens | reverse complement strand
AAAGACAGACTACATTCCATAATTAATGATTTAAAAATATTTTTAGTTGACTTACCATAAATCCATACGCAGCTTTCTTGAGTCTCTGTTGGCTGAAGCGGTGAAGACCGTGATTTCTTATGGGCAAAACCACCATCTTCAGCAGCAAAAATATGTGTAATATTTGGTGAATTTAATGAACCTAGAGGATTTTCTTGAACATTTTTGTTGGAAATTTTATATGTTAACATAGTATCTTGATAAATTAGCCGAGATTAAGAATTTTAAAAGAGAAATGTTGAGTCCTTGATTTATATTTTGTTGCCTAGCTTGGTTAGGCAACAAAATAAAGAAGTTAAGAATCAGAAATGACTGTTTTGCAAAGTTTTGCAAAACGCTAGTACAAATATGTTTCTGGTTTGTTAATTCCATGATATTTAACCTCTTCTTACTTACAAAGTTTTCTAAAGATCAATTCTATCCTCAGGGATGGCTCAACCATAAAAACTGATAATGAAAATATATGCAAGACTGTACATCTTTGTTGGCCTGAGAATCACAAAGTAGGGAAAAATGCTCTATAGTTCTGAGAACATTCTTAACGCATAATATCAAAGTATATACAGTCATATAAGTAAATACATTTTCTATTAGGAATTTGCAGTCAGAATAGTTTCTCCATTTGGAAGGCAATACATTGTCTCTTCAGAAGACAGTGGTGAGAGTTCACAACTTCACTATGTAAGTGACATTAATAAAACAATGTATTTTCAAATGTTTGAATCACACATTTTTGTATAAAGATTTGGAATCACCCAAATCATCCAAGGAACTTGGTTGGGCAAAAATTATTAGGAAGTATGGCCAGGGCTATAAGGTAAAACACAGGCCTCTCAAAAGATAATTCAAAGCTGCAGTGCTCATTTATAGCTATTTCTATACAGAACAGCATGCAACATATCAAGTTGAAATAGATGCAGGGGAGTTTCTTTATTATTTAACAATACTCTGTGTAACTGGAGCCAGTAGCTTGCAAGAAGAAAAGCCAAATCAAGGCTCAGGCTGTGACAGTTGTAAACAAGCTGCAGGGGGACAAGCAGTGATACTTATGACAACTGAAACCTTTTTTTTTTTTTCCGAAAAAAAAAGGATGCTGCTTGATATAGCTTACAAGGTTAGTCTTGCCCCAAATACAGCTACAGTCACACAGTCCCTCTGTCTTGAATATCCATTCCTGTCTGGAAGCTTCAAGCTGATATTTGCTTCCTTTGTAAAGTGCAGACTGTAGCCTTGCAGGTCTGAAGTATTTATAGTAACTAAAAATAAATCCTGCATGGATAACAAAAACAAGATTCTCAGACCTTACCATGTTCTAATGCAAAAGCTACAATAGAATGAGATTTCACTACTCTAACAATTTCAAACAAGATGTAGGAGATATGAATAGGATATCTAGGAGATATGGAGGGTCAAGATTTTACTCAGCAAAAGACTAGTGATTTGGGTTGAAAAGGGAGCTTCCAAATTTTCGGATTTGTTATGAACTGAGGTAATTCCTATGGAAGCAAAGTAGTTGGATATAAAGTGCAGGCTAAATTCTGGCACTGTGGTATTTGTGGCTGCATTATTCACTCTTTCCATTCTGGATATTCCTCTGTGTCATAAATGGCTGTTTCAGCAAGAGCCACTCTCAGGTGCTGCTACTTCTATCTGCGTAGGAAGCAACAAGAGTTTTCGATAGAAAGAACATGTCTTTATATATCCAAACATATCCAAACAGAAGATATCCAAACATTTCTTCTTCAGATATGTAAGCAGAAAGGATATCCTATGCCATTTTCCATATTCATTTCAGTACCTTTTTCAATTTAGAATATTGCAAGAGATCCTTTCACACGTATATGTGCTAAACTTACAGCTCCCTGTTGCCTTCTCCTTAGAGTTCATTCATGACTTTGAATGCTGTTCTGAACTCTTGAGGACTTGTAAGGTGCTTCAAAACCACAAAATGAAGATAAAAGGAATATTAATTATTAGTGTCTAAAAAAACATGGCTGTTACTGCTTTGACAACTGTAATTGAATTTGGCTACTACTATATTTAAAAAGAAGGCAACTAAGTCCTGCCTTTTGATGCTTTGATCTTTATACTATTTTCTCCTCATTCAGAGGTAGAGCTGTGAATCATTGACTTCCAGGACATTATGGCACAGCTGGAGCACCTCTAGTGAGACTTACAAATAGAGACTGTCTACTTTGTTGGGTTGTTTATAAACGTAACTTCTTTTTTTTTTCCAATTACTTCCTAAAATGTTGATTTTTCATGCAAATGAAAAATGATGCAGGACAGCCCAAAGATTGGTTTGTGGGAGAGGGAAGGAAGGCGAACTGGGAAGCAAATCTCTTTCTCAACTATTTGCATCACTTATTTTGCAGCTCTAAGAAGCAACAGTTTAACAAAAGCATGGAGGCATCAAAGTACATCTTGACCTAGCACATAGGTTTAGAGTGTTAGTAACAACCAGTACACACAGAAACCAGCATTATGTTATTATAAACAGCAGGAGATTTAATAGGAAAGACATATACATATATATGTATATGTGCATATGTATGCACGTATGTGCATATGTATGTATATGTATATGTACATATATATGTATATGTGCAAGTTCATGTTATTTTCTCCTCTTCTTATGATTTTTAGAGACTGTATGCAAGAAAGGATGATAAATGTGCTTGTTACAAAAATGATAATAAAAGATAAGTTTCTCTTAATCTTGATAGAATTGGCACAAAATAGGTCACTCTGTCCTTCAAACTGCTAATGACAGGAAACACTGAAAGCTAATGTACTTCCAGTTTGCCAGCTTCATTTTCAAAAATTGCACTTTCCTACTGCTTTATACAGAATGCACTTCATGAAAGCAAAAGTACTTTGAGAAACCACTGCCTTTTCAGACATAATTTTGTGTTAAAAGCACAAAGACCAGATTTTAAGGGCACTTATGCATCATTCTTGCCTCAATGGGAACCAGACACATAAATATCTTCTTGGCTAGCTGCTGATCTCGTTTTTGCAGACAACAGCAGAGTTTTAATGGCCTTGCTAGAACCAAACCGATAAGCACTAGGTGAGAATATAGTCTCCTGCCTGCAACTTTAGGACAATACATGCAGATTAATTTTATGAACTTTTCTTGCGCCTTTATTTGAAATATTTCACTTTGTTGTCAGCACCTTTAGTACTGCTTCATATTCAAAGCTGCTAAGTCCAGTTTGGGGGTGCTTTACATTGTCAGTGCCTGAAAACAGTGAAGACTCACTGCACAGTATATCTTTCAAAGCTTTCCAAACAGAAATGAGCTGAATACACTCGAAAACTCTCCTATTCAGTCTGACTGAAATGGGAAGTTGGACCCTGAATATTGCCAACATTGCTCACTAGAAACAGGGGACAGCAGCTAGTATTGCTGACAGTTCCCATTTTTTATTCTTTAGCAATATTAAGCATCCAGCACAGAGAAATCAATGTGGTTTTTTTTGGTTTTTTTTGGTTTTTTTTTAGCTTACATAGGTTTTAATCTGATATAGCTGATGATCCTTATTTGTGAAGCAAAAGCAGTAGCATATTTCTCAGCTACAGTATAATTGTGCTAACATAATGAATCTTTGAAAACACAAATTCAGATATGGAACTATATCATTACCTGTTTCCTTCTATCTCACTTACAACCAGCTATCTTGGTATCCAGCATACACACACACACAGAAATTAAAATAGAGCTGGGTATGCAAAGTGTCAGAGGCTATCAGTCAGTTTTCAGTCAATTATACGCATAAAACCTATTCATATGCAACCCCCAAATCCTTATTCTCTTCCTATATACAGACAGATAAAACTGTCATATCTGTTGAGAAAAATTTCTTAATACCCTTATAGAGGAGGGAAGACATAACGACTCAAAATGTGCTGCAGCCCTGGAGGAGAAAGAAATGTTCAAGGAGCAAGAAGGAAAACAAGACAATTGCACTGAGGTCAACAATATGCTAAGAGTAGCTGGGGCAAAGATTCTGTGGTAAAACTGAAACTTAGGAAGGACTCCATAGTGTCATAAGTTTTCCTTTTCAATAGTCTGTGATTATCAAGGTGGCTGATTGTTTCTGTTTGCCTTTTCAATTTCAGTTCCTCTTCAAATATTTATTTAACTTTTCACTATAAGTAATATCATCAAAACTGTATTCAAGCAGAGAAGTGGGAGTTTCATATCTGAAAAATTTGTAAGATCCTCCCAAAAGGATGAGAATCGCTGAAGTTATATATTTCAGATAATAAAAATCTAGTTACACTGCTACATTTGTCTATGAGTGCCTAACACTACTTTCCAACATATCTTTATGTCCAGAAGTTAACATATCACCATAAGTGTAGCCCAGACATCTGGAAAAGTGTTTAACAGTCCTAACTAATCTGCTAGTAAGTGTTTAAATTCTATGCAATCCATGCAATCCAGCATTATATTGCTGTGGGTGACATGGATCAGCTGCATCTATTTCCTCTGTGCATTCTTATAATGCATTTAGATTGTCACTCAGTTTGTCTCCATGTCAGAACATTACCAGAAAGCCAATGGATATGCCTCTGTCACCATTAAGTCCCCTCTCACCAGCAGCATGATTGACACCATTCATATTTTAAATATGACCTAGGGAGATAAAGAAACAAATTATTCTTTCATTTATACATTAATTGAAACTTTCAACAGCATATGCGTTCTGTGGTGAAATAAGCAAGCAAAATATATGAAGCATGCATTATTTAGTAGTGAGGCAACCTTTTAACCTTTTGTAGCTTAATTTATTTGTGCTTAGAAATATCTGCACTGAAGATTGAGATTCATTGGATGTACGTTTATGCTTTTTCCTCCAAATTTTTTAACAAGGAGAAAATTAGAAAAATCTATTTCAGATTAGGTAGGGGTATACAGAGAATCTATGTGTCTACAGTTTGTTACTTTCAAGTGGATTAGCTAGAAGTCCCTACATTAAGGAAGACAGTTAAATCATTTGTTTTTTCATGGTTTGGCTCCCATTGGTGTGCAACAGGTTTGCTTAGAAGTTGTTTAGAAGATGTGCTTGTAGTTGGATTTATGTAGAATTTTAAATATGTGAAATAGGAAATACTAAATATAGAAATAGAATTCATGACATTTGCATCCAAAAACCAGAAGGTTTTTATGCCAAGAAACCTCAAACTATTAACTGCAAAATCGTACTGGAAGTTTTATACATAATTTTGATACAAAGGAGAAGTTTTGTTTAAATGTCATCCTTAAAACCCTTAGGAAAAGATTACTGCTTGCAGCTTTGGGTCTGCCTACTACCATATGGATGATATTCATGTCTGAGCTCAATAGCTTAATAAGGCAAACTACATTACTGATCGTTGTCATGACATTTCCCTCTGCAAGATTAAAGTGTTGCCATTCCAGCATCAGCAGCTATTACTGATATAACATAATTTGGGAGTTATATGAACTTGCCCCTTTTTTAGGATAATGAGCTGATAAGGGATTTGTATGGAGAGCAATGTTTCATTATTAGCAGTAAAAAATCTAAAAGTCTTCTCAATAGATTACATTACAAATTTCATATAATTCTCTGCTTTATTTTCATGTTCTGCTGTTGGTGAGAGTTAACAGCAGCTATGCTGTGGCAGGGTAGCACTAAGCAAATTTCACTCTCGTTACAGCTTCAGCAGTGCCTGGGTATCAAAGAGCAGTAGCAAACCCCAGCAGTACCATCTGAAACACTCTTGCAGTAACTTCCTCTGCTTCCAGTGCCTGCCGTCTGCACCCCTTCCAGTGTTCCTGTAGGATACTGGCTGATTCCAAGTCAAATTTACTCTTTCAATAAAAGTAAAATTCAGAACCAACCTAGTAGTGAGGGCACTGTGCTGCTCAGGAGCAGAGTATGCAGCTCAAGGGACGGGGAGCAGAGCAGTTGGTTCGACAGCTGGGATGCCTTCTCTCTTCCTCAGCTGACTACACAAGGAGCCCTACAAGGATTACTCTCTTCTACTGTCTGCCTTAGTTGCCTGAAGCCTTCACGACCTCCTCCCTACGCTTTCCACAGGTGCCTACGTCATACTGTGCAACTGCAGTCATGGTCTCTGTGGCACACAGCGTCTTGGTCTTTTAAGATCTTGGAAAGCATTGGCAACAGATGAGGAAAGACCATTTTGCATGACACCTGGGAAAGGTATTCTAAAGAGGAAGTTAAATTTAAAATTATCAGAGGGCTACTCCAAACCCTTTCCAGGTGACTGAAGCAAGGATGCTTGCTAGTTTGCCCTCTGAAGAATAATAGGGAGTTAAAGTGACTGAAAAAAGCAGCAGTAGAGACAAAAGAAGCAGTCATAGCTTGTTAATGCACAGTTTGCCTTGTACCTGTAGTGGATCTAGTCATATTTCATCTGTAACTAGGGCATGTCACACTGTTTGCCTTCACTACTTCAGACTGCAGCCTGCCAGATTGTTCCATGTCCCACATTAAAGATCAAATTAAAAGGCAAAAGATATTCCCAGTCTGAAATTCACTGGACAATAAATTTGAATTCAGATTAGAAGGGTCTGAAAGCTCCGGCATTACGTGGTAATCAACCCTGAAATTCACTTTTGCATGAAAATAACAATATAGTACAACAATGTTTCTATGAACATTGATTGAAACAAAAATCAAACATCCTCTGATGGCATTTGACTCATGTTTGTCATGCTTGAGGGGAGGGCTGTACAAAAGAGGTCTTGTTCGCTAGACCATTTTTAAGAAAGGATAAACATACATGCAAAAAATGCATCTTCATGATTACTCACTTATATGGCCTCATCAGCTAACTTGAAAGAAAAGAAAGGAGAAAAAAAGTAGTATGACTGAGATGACCAAATTAAGTGTAATTAATAATTTACAGGCAATGAACACTTGAAAAAATATTAAATAATAACGAAAAATGTATATGATATATGTGATGCTCCTATAAATTATTTTGCAAACTGGATAAATTCTTGAAAACTTTTCACGGATTTTTTTGAAGAGGAGAAAGGATATAATATCTCCATTTTTTTTTCATTTGTTAATATCTTAGTTTTCTACTTACAGATTTCAGATAAATTACCTTCTATTTATAAAATATGCCATGCTGTTCATTTGAAAACTATATAAAAATTAATGTGCTTTGGGGTAGTTCCTTGGTCTTTGAAATTTGTACTATTTTGCCTAGCCTCTTTTTTTTTTTTTAATCTCAAGCTAGAGTCTAACAGTCCTATAAAGATATATGAACTATTCTGATGGTGTTGAAACTATATATCTCATGCTTGGTGCTTATGAGTCAGAAGGAGATCCTTGAACAAAGGCTCTCCAAAAAGGGGAATTATATGACAGGTGATTGGAAAGGTTTAGCAGAATGATCATTTGGTTTGGGAAGTTGACTCATTTACATTAGAAATGTTACTCATTAGGCCTGAAAGTTCATGTCAGCTGCATGAAAAATCCTTTCACCCACACTGAGGCATGGACTTGATATCTAACATATCTGACTTTTTCTGATGAAGTTGTTTCCACTGGAAAATGGAGCCTCAGTGAGACTGAACCAGTATTTTTTAGCACTGGCTTTTATCAGTTGCTTCTCTAACGCAAAACAGTTTGTTTTGTTTTTTTCCACAAAGAGAGGAGCCTTGGTAATCTTCCCAAAGTTGGGGTAGAGCTTCTGGACATTCCACCTGTATCTCTAGAATTCCATTTGTAGCGGCAGGAATCTGGAAATGGAGTTGCCAGCTTAAAGTCATTCTTCAGCTTTGTCATATTTGTTTCAAAGATTCGTTTAGCTTATTGTCCACAAATAAACAGGCCATGGTTGCTAATCTGTGGGAAAATTTGATATGCCAAGCTTTCTTTTTGAGTCAGGAATTGTCTAAGGCAAACACAAAAAAAATTGCAGTGGAAGGTATTTCCATCCTTGCTGTGGAAAATCTTACAAAAAGCATATGAAGAAGTCTGGCATAGTCTTTGGAGGAAGACTAGAGAAAAATAGAAAAGATATTCTATGAGAAAAATATCTTATATCTATCCATATAAAACTATCATAAGTCTACAAGAAACTCTGGACAACTTTCAGAATAATAGAAATAAAAAAAAAAAAACATGGATTTGTCCAACTAGTCTCAAGTTAGTGAAGAGAGTTAGAACCCGAAGGTGAAAAATAATGAGGGCTTTTTTCCATTCTTAGCAAAGCAAGATAAAGGCATTTAACATCAGCTTCTTATTTAGAAGTTTTCAAGGGCAAAAAAAAAGTCTGTATTGTTAAGCATCATGGGAAACCAAAATATCTACCTCATGAAATAAATATCATAAATCAGGGAACATGCAATTCTGCTTCTATTTCTTAGCTCCTTACAAATAAAGAAATGCTATATGGCATAGATACCCTGGAACATCTGCAGCAAGCAGAATTGGAAAGCTATCAGAATTCTTAATAAAAGACAAAATGGCCCACAGGATTGCAGAGAAAAGGTAATAAGCATGAGGAATGCTAAAGTGTTCTTGCTCTGTACAATGGATTAAGTTTTAGGAAAAAAAATCTATTTTACAAGCAAGTCGGGTAGAGAAACCATTACAGTTCAATAAAGGTACAAGATAAAGTTTTTAACCATTCAAGGAAGTTAATTTAAAATATAGAGCCTGTCTGATACTAATTGAGCTATTTGGCTTAGCAGGAATGTTTAAATAAGGCTGTCAGCATACATCTTAAACCTAAAAATAATTAGTACACCAGGACTTGAAACAACTAGGAATAAAGTTTACACATAGAGAAACACAGCACATTCAAATATACATTTGAAATATCTGCCTATTCGTTCCTATTTCAGTGATCCTGACTATCCATCCTCTAGAAACATATCACAGCCCACAACGCTTAATAATACATATTTGACACAGACATAAAACTCAACACTTAGCCAAGCCTGAAGTGTTCAGACAATCTCAGAGCAAGCAAAAAAAAAAAAAAAAGTCTGTTAATCTAGGAAAGAGATGAACTAAAACTAGAATACTGGTCTTAGTTGTATGCATGACATGCATATGCTAATCACAACTAGTTGAAAATTAGTTTTGACCTATGATTTCAGAAGAAAAGCAAAACCTTTCCTATCAAAATTATAAAGGTGCCAAGTGCTTGGGGCAGCACAAAAGGGCTGAAGGTAAACTGAGAATAATTTCTCAGGCTTGGATAGAAAGTTTTAGGAACTTGTTTTTTCTAGGAAACTTAAGTAGAGTTGAGTAAAATTAACAATTTCTATCCTAGGGAAGGCTAACATTTAGCTAAGTAACTTTCTTTCCAAAACAGGAGATATTTCAAAGGTTTAATGTGATGGATTTGAGGGAAAAAAATGCATTGGGAGATGTCTACTTGATTTTTATTTGGAACTAACATTTCATTCCAAGTGATTGAATTAACTCTAATGCTTTGTGGAAGAGAAAAAGAAATCAGGATTCAGATGAGATCTTCCTCCTGTGGACTTCATACTACAATACCCACATCTTCTCCTCTTCCTCCTCCTCCCCCCTATGTTCAGCACATGCTGGTTAGAATATTTTCCTTGTAGTACATGTAGAGGCTCAGGCCTCCTGTGGCAAATCGCCATTTCGTGGGAAGATATCTGCACTGAATTACAGGAATGGGTATTTCTTTTAGGGAGAACTGCTTTAGAGGATAAACAGGGAATTTAAAAAAGATATGCCAACACTCCTGCAGAACTATCCTTTTTTGCTGTAGGACCTTGGAGAAATCTGTGGACATCTCAGCTTTTATCAGTTCCAAAACAAAGCTTTAACTTAAATAAAAACATTGCTAAGCCTCAGTATTTATAAAGCTCCTGGGAAATAATATTAGAACACATAAGATTAGAATAATCAACACAACTATTTAAAAAATGACAATGTGCTCTAGACTAGAAAAAAACAAAAACAAATCCCCCTCCAAACTTTTAATGCAAGAACAATAAATATCTCTGCACTGGTGTAACAGGCTGCTATTTGATTTCATTTGGGAGCCCTTAAGCAGCATAGGACAGGCACAGCAATAACTTACCATGGTGTGAAGCAAGTGACTGCCCACGTGCGTGTGTTTATCAAGGAGTAAAAGCCCAATATCTTACCCCAAGAAACATGTTAGCATTCCTGCACTCCACATGGAACAGGAGCCTGTGCTCCTGCATGTGCAGATACAGCAGCACCGGCAGCAGGCTGCAAGTTCACGTAGTAACTTGAGCCTTAACAACAGCTTTTTGTGTCAATGCCTTTAGAAGCAGAACTTCTAAAGAGTGTCAGTGATGCTAGTACATCTAACCCCCTAAGTGCTTTTAAAATCCCAGCCCTTGCTTCCTAAACTGAATACACCACACATCCCAAAACTGCTTGCTGGATTTTGTAAAGCCATAAAATATAAACACTCAAAGAATAGTGAAGCCCACTATTCTCTCAAGCAGCGATATTGCAAGCACCTCAGTATCTTATAAAGAACACATTCCCCAGACTACTTCAAACTTGATGGAAGAAATACATAGTATTTTATATTTCACAGCCAAGTTGGACTAGCAGGAATTTTAGCCAGAACCCCATATTCAGTTGTGAAGTTCAAGTGATTACAGAAATAATGTACTGAGACAAGAAACTACTTTTGCTACCAGATACAGTTAAATTCCAACTCTAACTTTACATACAGTATCATGTAGTGCAAAAATGATTTTTCTTTTCTTTTTTTTTTTTAATTTTTAAAGCAACTCTTGAGTATAAAACAAGAAAATACAAAGTTACTTTGCCCTTGCTTTCTGGTTAGGCATGTGGATTCAGTGTTCCCCACTGATGGGGAAAACCCTTTTGGCTCATGCAACCTTCACTTCCCCTTCTAGACATTTGCTTTTAATCATGTGGTTTTTGGTGATACTGAAATTCTGTAATGATTAATTGATGGCTGTCAGTTTAACAAGCTAACTAGCAAAATCATTATGTTCCAGGATGGTTTTATTTTGTTGCATTTCAAAATTACTACCTACCACTGCTAATTTCAAAATTAGTCATTTCCTTCCATGTTGGTACTTTAAAACATGCTTATATAGATTTTATATATTTTTAAATATATATCAGTTGCAATATAATGTTTTTGTGAAGGAAAGCTGTATACTGAATCTCAAATACAGGGGCTGTGGCCCTAGACATCCTCTCCATCAGCTACCAACATATTCATACCCTTTTCTCTCAGATTGCTGGAAGTAACAAAACAACAGAGAGGATCCTTGTTGGTTGTACATACCAAACACAGGATGCCATAGAGTGGCCTGAGTTAACATCGTAAGAGCAATTAACATCATAAAAGCCACAACGTTTTGCCAGCAGTTTACATTTAACATACAAAAATACATATAAAGCGTGCTCCTAAATCTGGTCTTTCCCTTTACTCTCAGCAAAACAAGCTCTCCAAGCAGGAACAATGTTGTTATGAGTCTGCACAGTGCTTCATACAAACTCTCAACTCTGCTTGGCACATCTTGGCTCTAACATATAGGAGCCAACACAATATATAAACACCCAAAATATAAATGATACACAATATGTAAATACATTTTCAGATGAAACAGAAAAGTGGCAAAGATACAGAAGATCTTTAAGGTATTTTTGTTCTGGGAGAAAGTTTCTGAGAGTTGTTAAGAGGGGCCATGTCCCCTCCACCAACCTGCAGGCAACACTCTGTTCCTCTGCATATACATAACCTATTTGGGTTTTTAGCTTGTCAGCAAATGTGTAATACTTTATCTCCTATAGCTCTTCATGACAATTCAAGAGAAGTACAATCACCAGAAATAGACCTATATTCTACTTTTGAAAAGTGCTAGGATTTCTATCTTTTTACCCAACAGGAATCTAGTGGGGTCTCATGCTGGGAGATGGTGACATACTTAATCTGAATTTAATGCAGAAGTGGAGAATTTCACTCTAATTATACCATTAGAAAGCACACAGATGTCTCACACTGTACTCATAAATTTTCAAGTAGATATCAATTTTCTGCATGGATTTTCTATTCCAGCAATTGACCTCCCCATATCACTAATCCACAGAGCTATGGCGAGCCCTGGTAAGCCACTGAGGGCTCTTATGGATGTTGATTTTCATCTGCTTTTTGTTTTGTTCATAAACTGTTTTCAGAATTTCAGCACTATTATTAATAGGAGAATTTCACAATTTCATGAGACACTAAAGGAAGCTGTATTTGCAGTTATCCATCTTTTAGATGTTCATAGCAAGTTTTTCCATGGCAACTGACAGCAAAACTGAAAAGAAAAAAAAAAAAGAAAAGAAAAAGGCAAAAAAAAGAGAAGGAATTAAAGGTACTACTTGACTGAGGAAACGAATTGTGCATCCTTCTCTGAAGGAATTTATTCTCTAACTAAGCATCTTACGTTCATAAGGTCATTGCTTCTTTTGTCTGAAGCACTACATGTTCACACTCAGCTTATAAGTGTCTCGAGCAAGCCAAACTGTAAGAGAGACTGGATGTGAAAGTTCCTTTCAACAAGGCAGCAATCAAGAAAATACCACGTGCCCTATTGGTAAAGCTGGTGGAAAGGAGGCAGAAAAAGCAGCAACGCTTTCCGTGGAGACTGGAATGTGCAAAATTGACTTATCTCAAGGCTGAGGTTCCTGCCAGTGCCCAGAGACCTTTCATGCTTCCACGCTAGCAGCTCCACAGTGACTCACTGTGGAGATGATGCCAACTGAGCTCAATGGAACAGTTGTTCCCAGGCCAATGAAGATCACACGACAACTGCTATTGACACTGCACCGGCAATCAGCAGCGTGCAAAGGGCTTAGAGCCTAAGCAAATAACACCTGTAGGGCCACACTGGCACTATCTATGGCTCTGGCATAACTACTGCTGTTCCACACGGTGTGGAAAAATAATGTTTCATGAGAGGTAACTAATTCCTTCAATTCCTAGTGGGCAAAAGAAGGCGGCTAGTCAAATTGCCCAAGGAAAAATAAACTGGGGTGCATCTCCAGAATGCCCTTAGCAACCTAACTAAACCAGGGAGATCCAAAAAGGAGAAAGAATCAAGTTGAAACAGCTCTAAAACAGCTTTTTTAAAAGTTATTTTACAGCTATTTAAAATAGCTCAAACTGTTAAGAAGCAGTAGAGTGGGAGAAAGAAAACAAAACAGAAACCCCAAATACCCTCTCTACTATTTGCTACAGCTAAAATGCCACCTGTTGGAATCCGCCAACCACTTTTTTTTTCCTTCCTGAACACACAAGTTTTGAGAAGTTATCCTGTTAACACTCTTACAACTTTGGCAAGTCTGCGACATGGCAATTGGTTGGCAAGATAAAAGGAAAAAAAAAAAAAAAAAAAAGAAAAACTTCAGTCTCCTTTTTTCCAATTCCTTTCTCATCACAGATTATTGAGAGCCAATGTGCAAAAAGCCCCTCTTATATTAACTTACCTCCTGGTAGATTCAATCAGCAATACCAATAGTTTCAAGATTTACCTTCCCAGTGTCAGAATGCAATACTGTGAGCATTCAGTAATACCCTAAACAATCATCAGACCAAAAAGCAAATACTATGTGGTGCTATGGAGTTACTATGTGAACAGACAATGGCAAGAACTGAGTGCTATAAGGAGAAATGTTGCTGTTGCCAAACTCGCAGGTTCCTTAGAAACCAACACTGAGGGGCTCCTGGCTCTGAGCTCTTGCACATGCTCCCCTTTGAATTTCAGCCATATGTTAGTTTGAATACTTAAAGTTTCTTCAAGTATCTTTTTTAATTTGTTTACTACTAAGCAAACAGGACACTTTCATTTACATTAAATTTAAGGCAGATGCTAAAGCAGCTATCTGCTAACTTAGCCATGGACATGCTATAATGATGTGTAAGTGATACCCACACAATAGTTTGCCAAGTGTCTCTGGAGGTTTTGCCTAACTGTGGTCAACAGCAGGACATGCAGGACAACCCCAATTCCCAGCACCCACATTCCACGGGAGCTCTGAGTGCAAAGCAGGCTATTTCACACCGTGGTAGAACATTCAGGGGGCTTCTTGGTTTGACCCTGGCTTGTGGCCAGGCGCTTCGGAGCACAAAATGAAACTCAGACCCACTGGTAAAAGAATATACAGAGAGGTTTTCCCCAGAAGACTCAAACACAAGAAATAACAATTTAAAACGATGTTTAAATGCATTGCACTGGATTTAGATTAATTCCACACCAGTCTTTCTGTCCATGATTATTTTTTTTTAAATATACCAGAAAACAGAAAAGAAGCATACAATGAATATATAACAGTTTTAAGGGGCCTACTATTCTCCTCCAATTTGGCTGTAGTTCCTCAAGCAAACTTTTTTTTTTAAAGCGGGGGGAAAAAAATCCTGATGATGATTCTTCAGATGATATTTGTAATTTTAATTCTTACCTGTAAATGAAGTATTTTAGATTCATTATTCCGCAGCATTTCCTTCTGTCTTTCAATTTCTATTTCAAAGCTACAAATCTGATTATGTAAAGTTTGTATACTCTTGTTCTTTTCCAAACTTTCATTCTGGAGCAAGGCCACCTGGAAAAAATTCTACAATTACTCCTGCCAATGTTTATTAAAAATACCTACAACTTCAATATTTTTAAGCTATCTTATATACATGATTGAGATGGGATCCTAATAAAATCTCTCTCCACATTTTGTTAGAAGAAAAAAATAAAATAAAGGCTTCTGATAGCTGCTTTTCCACTTTCAGAGTACTACTGGTATAATTTCAGCAAATAAAGGAGCAGAGGGGCTAGACATAAGTTATGTAAGTATAATCCTTCCTTTATCTGTTCTGCTGTTTAATGGTTTGGGTTTCCTGGAAGAGCTGAAAAGCTGGGCAGGAGAAAGAAACACTAGCCTTTCCCCTCCCAGTCCAGTCTATTCCTATTTATACAACATTTAAATAAACATGGCATCTGCATGGGACTGGCTTGGCTTCACAGAGCGTGATGGTGATGGAAGCTACTGAGATGGGTAATAGAGCAGGAATTCATGACTCTGAGGGCAAATCCAATGGTGTCTCCTAGTTGAGAATAAATAAAAGGCTAGAGATGCAGATCACACATAATATTCTGTCTCTGTATAGACAATTTATGAATCTATTCATTAGTGACTCATTCTGATCTTAAAGCATGAGTCTTGTTACAAGATCATCATATTTTATATCTCTTGGGAGATGACAGTAATACAATAAATATTCTCTGTCACTGAAGATACATCCTATTTTGTGCTCTGTTTATTAATGCAGAGGTGGTGGGGATGGAGTGGTTCTGTGCTTTTCTTTATTTTAAAATCTCATTTTCCACAGGCAAGATTATTCAGATGCAATTTATTTTAAATAAGACTTAAACATTCATCTAAAGAAGACATTTAGACATGGCTTGACTGATTAGATCCAAAGTTAGATCCTTATGTAGATAGGAAGCAGCACTGCTTTTGATCAAGTAAAGCACATCACAGATCAATTATCTGATAGCTTCACATCCCAGAAGAATCTAACACAGTTATAAACAGCTATAGTTTATGAGGTCAAGTAATTTTTACCTGCAACATGGACATCCCTGTAGCTGTGCACTACCGTGGCTGTCCTCTGATCAGACATGACTGCATTACTTGTGGGGGGCTGTATTTCTGCACTCAAGAAGCTAGCCAGCTCTGTGCAACATGAAGCAATTCTGTTCTACCCATACTAGCCCACGCTGAACCAAAAAGAATTGCCAGAGGCCTGCAAACACTCAGCATGTACATTGGACAGCTGCCCCAAAATACATGGGGGCAATCTCCATATTATATGTCTAATTTTCAATACAGCACAGCATGCCTGTGTGTATGCACTTATATTCACACACACACTCACATATAAGAATTGCTCATTTTATATATGAAAAACTAGCAGAAGCAGCTCACAGAAATGAGCCTAGACTAATTTTGCCAGTGCAGAGGTATCCTGGTATGCTGAAGGAATACACGCCCAGGCAGAGCAAACAGAAATTTAAACCGGTACCCTGCCTCCCACCTATTTCAGATCTGCTGGGTGGCTGCTTTAATTTTGCATCCTCCTTTTCCTTAATGAATCAGAGTTATTTAGTTAATTGTGATCTTTACATTCCTCTTCTCTCACTCTTTCCTCCCCAGGCTTCCCCCAAAGCGCCACGTTTCCTTTTTTGTACAGGCTGCAATAGGTGGGCCTGGCTCGTGCTGAGATTTTCCACAGTTTTACAGAACAAGAGAAATAGTATTATGCCCTGCAGTCCTTAATCACACAGAGCTGCCACTGCTAGCTCAGTAATTGTAGTTCAAGTGGTAATTTGTGAATAAGAAATCTTTAACTTTTTTTTTAAAAAAAGTCTCCTAATAGTATTTGGCATTAGCTTTTGCATTTAATTTTAAGCTAAAAAAAAAAAATAAAACAGCATAAAGGAAACACAGCATCTATTTACAAAATACATCATGAATCAGATTCTTTTACTCCCTCCTCATATTTGAAACACTAAGTATAAAACAAATCTATTCTTATTCAGTTCTTTTTCAAATCAAGGTGTACTGTTGCTTTATCGCTTACTTAAAAAGGATGAAAACCCCTTGTATGATGCAAAGAATTGGATTTAAGCAAACATCTGTCTTTAAGTCATACATTAATAGGTAAAGATGTTTTAAAACAGATTTCTTTAAGGATGGGAGGAGGATACAAAATTAGAAGCGAATTGTTATTTTCAACATCACAAAAATCTGTGGGAATTCAGACTCTCAGAGTGAATAAAAAGCACCAAATTTTCAGTCAGCTCCCAGAAATTTTGATTCAAGATTTTAAGCCTGACCTCCTCTTACTGCTTCTAGCCAGTTGTACCCCTTACACACAAAGCTGTGAACTTAGCACAGGCTTTGCAGTCCCGAGGCCTTTCGGCCCGTGTGCCCTGCAAACTCGCTGCCTGGGAGAAGGCAGCTTCTCCTTGCCCCTGCACACAAATCAAGTCGAGTGTCTCTGCTGAAATCTTGACCCCACCGAAACCAGTGACACGACTTCCATTGACTAAAACTGGGGCGAGGATGTGAGTGATAAGCATCAGCTAAGTCAACTTTGCACCATCTTCCTGCCCTGCATTGATTAATTTTTTATCTGGAAGGAGAGAACAACAATGAAGTTGGCAAATCATTTTATTACCCTTCTTTAGCATTAAGTCACTGACATATGATATGCGGTTAGCTATTCTTGTAACTTGGCACTGTCCTGGGATTTCCAGTGATTCAACTCATTATTACGAATAGGAAGAAGTCTACAAAGCAGGAAGTGAAAAGAAAAAAAAGGGGGGAAAAAAAGAGGCAAACAAATAAGGTTAAGCAAAAACAAGAGAAAAAAAAAAAGAAGAAAAACCTGAGTGTAAAAATGTAGCCAAGTGTTTATTCTCTTAGCTCTACAAAAGACACACACACACAAAGCTACTACAGCATTTTTAAATGATAGAAAACCTCCCAGGACACTGACAAAAGGCAGAGAGATCTACAGTAGAAGTCAAAGGGAACACATTTTTCTCTAAAGCTATAGCTTTAATCAGATTATTTGGGGGCGGGGGGGAGCCTATAAATCTGTATTTGCTAAAACCTAAACCCCATACTGTTCCTTTATTAACACAGAGATTGAAGTGCAAAAGCAAACCAAAATATTTTTTAATCAAATTTATACAAATAAGAAAAGCTGTATCTGAATAAAACTAACCTAGACTTCTCCCAGCTTCCAGAGGCTGTCTCCTAAAGGGGTTCCAAGTTAAATAAATAACTAATAATAATAATAATAAAGGTTTCCATGAAACAAGCTGCTCAGGACACCATTATAATTTGCTTTTAGATTATACTCATGTGCCTGCAGGACCTTGCTGGAAATCCCTGGGATTACTGTGGTGGCCAAACAGGGAATATGCTCTGCACACAGGGCTCGCTGAGCTGTAGGCTGCCGATGTGCTGCGAGGGGACAGAAGGCACCAGCACAGACACCCAACCAGCACTGAGCTCCCACTGGGGTCTTTACTCTCACAGAAGTCTCCAACTCGCTCTAGAAAAACCTGAAGAAGCTCCTGACTCTCCTGCCTGTCTTCACGGAATGTCGTAATTTTGTGGGCCGTACCCCAACCTCAAATTAGAAGAATTATTTTCATGCCATTTAGAATAAGCTCCTCGGAAAGATTTAAGATAAGCTATTTGTTCTGAACCTTTGTATTTTGCATTTTAAGTTTTTCATCTTATTTGGAGAATATAAGGTTAAGTCATTTAAACCATTCACATGATTTAAATGTCCCTGGTGTGATCTCCAGCATCTCCCGAATCCAAAATATTTGCTAAAAAGCAAGAGTGCCAGGGAAGCACTGCAGCTGAGCTTCATTCTGGTCAAACAGCATGCCTAAAGACTTTCAGCATGTCTAACTTAATCAGCCTTTGCAGGTCATTAAATTTGGAGAGCAATAATGAAAGTGAATAAACAACTAGTTTATTACGCAGCATTCCTGATAATCTTATCTCCAGAAAAATACTGAGGAAACAAAAATACAGATGAAAGCATTGTGGTATAGTTTCCTGAAACCTTTTTTCACTGGAAGGCAGCTTGAAGAGGAAATTTAATATAGGACAACTTAAAGTTACCAATCAGGATAAGTGACTATAGAGTTGTGAAGCCATGTTTCTCCCAGCATTTTTATATAATAAAGGTACAGTTATGCTAAGTGACTTGATTACTTTTGGATCCTACTGGTGCTTTAGCTGTACTGCTGAACAGGTGTCGGACAAAAAAAAAATGCTGCTTCCTCAAATACTTTGATATGATTTAAAGAAATCAATGAAAATTAGAAGTGAGTAGAAGATATACCTTATTTTCTAGAGCATTGCTCCACTCTTTCAATAAGTTAACATGCTGCACTGCTGAGCTGGCTTCATGTGCTTTAATTTGTTGGTTTGTTCCCTGTGACAACAAAGAATTTATACATTTTAGCCAATTCCACTTCTTTTAAACCTACAAAGAAAGAGTACATCAAGACATCGAACCAACGCTACATATTTTGGTTCATGGATGCACGTTGGAGAAATGCAGAGAAGGCAATTCTACTCGGGATTTACAGAAGTCAGGAATACATTTAGTACAGCAAGTGTTTTATTCAACTGCCATGTATCTCCATCCAATGCATCAATACATCCAAGGTGACACAGATTAACAGATTTACAAAGCGAATTGTATTTTAGAGTCTTCTGGGTAGCTTTGCACTAAATAAATTACAATGAAACTCGAGTCATAAAAAAACTAACATGTCCAATTCCCCAAATCATAATTTAACTTGTGTTATATTTCATAAACAGCTCCATGAGCATGAAGTTTCCCCTCAGCTGAGCACCGAAGAAAAATATTCAAGATAAATTTATCATCACTAGAAACTGCCAGCTTTATAATCTACTTGATATTACAATAACTATTTTGTCATCCTAAAATGTTACCCTGATTGCTCTGTGATATTCTGATATGCTGCCTCTGCACAACCTATTAGTGCTGTTACAAATAACCACTATATAAAGAGTTTACAGAACACACATAGATCATATACAGAGTACATAAGATGCAGACCATATCAGTTCATTTGTATTGTGCTGCATTACACTTTCTTCAGCAAGTGTCCTGCAATGCAGTATACATTAGTTTCAAGGATAGATACGTTGCAAAGCAACTGTAGGGATTTCAATGATCATCAAGGTATGTACTCTATATAAAATACTAAAATATATATGTGGATATATGTACATATATGCACACATATACATACATAAAATGAATGGCAATACAGAAGACATAACAGTGGTCAGGGTTATACTACTGATCAGTTTTAGCACAAAGAGCATTTCTGTACTGTCAGTATTTAGAGGGATGAATGCTCCTTGTTTAAGAAACTAGAAATTCCTGCAGGAAGCAGTTTAGAGAGAAGTGCTGCTGCTCATAGTTCTGGTCTCTATCATGGCCTTTCAAAGGACTTTCAAACTCCATATTTTCCTGTCAGCAGTTTCTGAAATTTCCTGAGTAATCCCTTAGTTACATAAGGATCAGAATTGCCCAAGATATAGGCAGGTGTTAAGGTGCAGGAAGCAGAATATAGTAAGAAAATGGAATAATACTCCTGAAAATAAACTCCAGGGCTTGGCTCTGTTTTATTTTAAAAAAACAGTCCATTGATTGCCAAGATTAAAAGCTACAATTTTGGTAAGTTGGTGCTATGGTTTTATTACACAATTATGTGCACACAGACATATGAATGCACATAAAAATACATGTTTTAATTGGGCCAACCCATGTTTAATCTTAATGAAAATATTAAGACACACAAATGAGAGAAAATATAAACATATTTA